>OY987273.1:202679-418667 GCA_963920665.1 Straminergon stramineum
GTCGGAATCTTCTCTTGAGTTGAAAGCTTCCCTCGTGAAGTTGGATTTGTGGATTTCCTCTACCTCTGATCCAGGAGTTGCTCCTCCTTTTCGGGATCCTCTTCCTCCTCAATTGGCAGCTACTTTGCCTCCACTTCCTTTGTGAGGCTGTACTACAGGATGGTGGATCCGATATTATACTCTACCATTTCCGCGTCACTCAGAAGTTCTACATGATGGTAGAGGTGGAATAGGTAAGGACTCATGGGGTTGGTCTTAGCTTTCCCAACGTTGGTGGCAAGCTTGGAGACTACTGCTCCAATCACTTTGCCCTAGTTGACCGGTCTACCTTCCATAGCACCAAAGATGGTGTTGGCTACCATAACCATAACACGGGTAGGCTTTTCCAGATACAAGATAGGGATCAAAAATTCTAGGACCTGCTTTTGCCTTGCATCTAGACAACCGCTAATGGCATACCCTTCCTTAGAATGGGCTGCATTCCTAAACTTTCTTACTGCAAACTTATCCGTTCGGGAGGCTAATCTAGATCCCTTTTTGGAAAATCCATAAACCTTGGCCTAGACCTCGTTAGTCCATGTTCCGGGTCGCCCTCTCATTGTCAACTCATGTTGATTCAAGGCACCTACAATAAGCTCCTGAATCATCCTATCATTTTTTACGGTCCATGGCCTCAAGAACAGGCCGACACACCCTATCTCACTTAGATCATCCTCCAACTATGACCGCTCTCTTAGCCTTTCCGGAATGGTCAAACAGACCATACACCCCGTCACCAATGGTTTCCGGATATCCCCCTCTAACATTGCAAACTAAAGACTAGACCGAGATCTAGACAGTTAGTAGCTCCTGAAACAATCACTAACTCACCACTCTTTCTCTCAACTATATGTGCACAAAACAGTTGTGGAAGAAAGAGGAAGAACAAATGAAAGTGGCGAGGTTAAGTACCCATCATCTTACCGACCATTCCTGAAGCAATCCGTTTACCTGTAACGAATCCCTATTTTCCTAGACCGGAACTTTAGACCGTAGGCTATCGCTATCCAGGTTACCAGAATCCAGTTCCGTCTTGGATCTTGTTACAGAACACCTGGAGCATCCTCTCAGCCTTAGGGAGATGTTTAGGCTAAGAGGATTCTAATCCTGTTTTCCTATTAGAATTTTGAAAAAATTCTACATAATTATAAATTGTTTACTATTAATCCGGGATATTCCGAGATTACGGCTCGCAACAATAAGTTTACAACAAGTTCAATTGCGACCTACATGGACTCAAACTAGAGGACACAAATCAAAAAGACCATCAAAACTGGGCGTTGGCGTAGAGAATTTTCCAAAAGAGAGTTTAAGATTGCTTGGCAAAGTTGCGAATGTCAAAGGAGGTCCACCAAGAGCGCACACTTGGTATTGAATACTACTTGGAGGTTTGCTCTAACTACATTGATATTTTCTTGTCTCCAAGTTTAGACTAGAGGTCTTGTATCGTTTTAGCGTCCAAGGTGTCTTTCTTCTTTCGAATTTGGAAACTATGGTTTCATTTTGGAAACCATGCGGTTGGAGGAAATTCAAAAAAATGAACCACTGCCACTAATTTTGTTTCACAACAATGCTTCATAGATGTCCAAATGTCATGCCACTTTGGTTGTCCTGCTTATTATTTACTTTCGAGACAAGTATCCTGAGCTACTAGTTCCACTCCATTTGATTGGGAGTGATGCTTGTGAAATTTTTTTTCCAAAATTAGAGAAATGGAAGGGCACAAGAGAGCCTACGACTTCCACTAGTTGGTTAGTACTACTAACACATTGAATCGGTTAACAACAAATGAGTACAAAGAGAATGGATTGAAATTTGGGAGAGTTCATAACAAAATGACAAATGTTTGGACTACCTTGCATCCACTTAGTGAACTAGAAGTTCCTTCCAATCTTGTTGATTATACGTTCATTGCTACTAATGACGAAGTGGTATCAGCCTTAGAGCAAGGTCTTAGAGAAGCTCAAACCATGCTTAGGGTTTTGAACATGGCACCCGCAGTCAAGTGTGCAAGCAAAGCTTGGTTTCTAACTTCATGGTTGGTGGAAAGAGCTGACTCGTAGCACTTTGCTTATATTCCTACAAATTTGCCAATAAGGGGGGAAGATGGTGATGCTAAAGTTCTCTACATTGATCTTGAAGTCAATGCCTTGCATGAAGTTAGTGTGGACAACAACCATGTTTCTTTTGTCAAAGGAGAAGAAGAGATTGTCAAAGACGTCTCTCCAGCTCTCACTATTCTAGAAGTTGAGGCTAAGAATGTAGTGTGTGAAATGTTGAACTCTACGGAGCCTCAAGTGAGCAATGCACTCCTTAGAAATAAGGTAATAGCTTTTGTGTAATACGAAGGGCACAATATTTATAAGTCCACCCTAGTATCACAGTTGAATGCTAATCCATTTCTATCCAAGGATTAGTTAATGAGAGTGAAGAATTCAATTTACTTTAAGAATTTTGATGATTACAATAGTGCTTCCTCTTCTACGGAGTCAATGTTGTTGGGCCTTAGGATGCATTGTGGTGTCTATTTCATGCAAAAGAGTACTACAACTATATCATCTTCAATAAAAACAGTTGTTCGAAGGACTAGGGAAGACCACCACAAAGTTTGCAGCCCACATGCATCTTGAATGGAGTGGACCAAACACTTGGTGTATAGGTAGAGTGCAAAAAATGAGGCGCAAGGTTGGGACAAGGTGGGGAAATTGTAGGCAACCTATCAACCTATAGAACCATGAAGTCAACAAAGGTACACTAGAAGAAACCAATGTTGGTTTCTTCTAGTGGTAAGAGGACAGGTATTGGTGGCTCTGGTTTCATGGTCTACTTAAATTATTTTAGCAGAGTCCCTAGATTTCTGAAGTTCAAATTTGACCATGCCGATTCCATTTGGGTTGATGTGGATACTATTATTTGTACTGTGACTATATCATTTGATGCGAAGAGGGATTTGTTTGAACTCGATCCAGTTGATGGAAATTCTTTGAATGAGTTTATAACTAAAGCAAAGTGACAATAAAATTATTGTGAATTTCT
Organism: Straminergon stramineum; assembly: GCA_963920665.1. Taxonomy (NCBI): domain Eukaryota; kingdom Viridiplantae; phylum Streptophyta; class Bryopsida; order Hypnales; family Calliergonaceae; genus Straminergon; species Straminergon stramineum. Next base: position 205,755 of record OY987273.1, read on the forward strand.
TAAACTATTTTTGCATTCCTTCAATACCCTAGTGTTGGACTCCATTTTCCTTGATATTTGTACATTTCGCCCTCACAGTGTAAAATTGAAAATTTTGTCTTTCGAGGGCAGCTTGCATTTGTAGGCGTTTTGGAATAGAAATTTAGGGGGATGAAGTGTATTTTTAGAAATAGACAATTGAAAAGACAAGGGTCCCTAAATCTGTGTAATACTCTTGTATCATTGGAAGATTTTGGCTATTAATGCAAAGTGAAGTGAGATGCAAGTACAGATTTGTCCACGTGCGTGAAATGTAGAATACATCAAAATCTAAATCTAGATGATTTGAGGTATGAAATTTTTCTAAACCTCCATGTTTAATTGTTTGTAGTTGCTTATGTATCTTGCCTTGTTTGTGAACCCAACATTAGAGTATGTGGAGTCTCAGCAATAGGCACAGTTCAGCATTTGAAGTTTAGGTGTTTTTTGCTCATTTGTCCTCCACTTGTCACTAGATTGTAGTTCTTTTTTTCATTCCTTTAAGGTTTTTTTATAGAATTTAGTTTCTTCTCCTGTCGTGGTGACTAATCTCTAATTTGCCTTTGCTGTTGTTGCTATGATTTTTTATCTTTGTTTGTACAAATTAATCAACATCTACTATCAGTCACCGAATGTAGACCACCCCATTGGTGGACGTTGTTGGCTTTTTGTGGATGCAAATGCTCTATTGATTTTCACTGCAATCTTTGTACGCTTGCATAGTCTTTTATCATACAGGATCATTGAGGGTTTTAGGTCTACACTATGAATCACCAAGATTTGGATTTGTCCCTCCTTGCGAGGTTTTTCTGTGATCCTTGCAGTGGTTTGAATTGCTATACCTACTCTTAATACTTTTAACCATTCATGAGTGACAATGGATTTTCTTGGAGATTCTTTTTATAAACTAATCTTGGAAGCAACTGAATTTGATGCAAGTGAGTGTTCCTTAGAATATAGTTTTAGGGATGATGTTCTACGAGTTCTTATGCCCATGTTCACTTCACAAATCCTTGGGAATGGGATTAGCCACAACATGAGCATCTAGCAACATTTGCAATGTTAGACAACGTGAGAGGGACAAGCAACTTGTGGAAGGATTTTGTGGAAGGCACAACAGAAATGGGGGGCACTCACCTTGGCTCGAGAAGAGTTCCACTCATTAGTCCCCCTTGTGTGGATAAAAGAAGAGGAGTTTATACTCTTCCAATTTCAAAAACACTGCTTTCTTTTCAACAGGAATTGGTGGATGCCTCATCCCTTCGCTAATGATAGATGGTGCACAGCACCGTTTGGGGACCTCATGATTATAGAACTGTAGGGTCTTAGCTTGGCCTTAGAGGAGGATGGGCAAGAGTGCCTAGAGTGGACTCATACTAGTGTCTTGCAGCCAACACCTTGTTTGTGGATTACACCAAATGATCGTGTTGGTTGTATTATTGTTGTTATTCCCAGCATGAATTCCCATAGGTTGTAGGTAGTGCTATAGATGTGTTTCATACATCAATGGCAACTAGACCACAACAGGTTGTTAGTTCCTCTACCCTCAGTTTCTGGTTTTCAGCATATTGTATGTGCATATTAACAATTGTAGTGGATGGATTATGTAATGCAATGAACCTTGAATTTGGAAAATTTTAGTTACGAGGTTGCAATGCATGTATTGATACATGTGTTTGTCAACACAACTTTTATGATGCATTTTTGTACATTCCACTATCTTGTGTTCCAATGTGGTCTATTTCATTGGAATTCATACTACTACAAGATTTCATATTGTAGCTCATTCGTTTTGTAGTTTGTAGTTCTTTTTGTTCTCAATGGTATACTTCACTTAGAGATTGTGTTTTCAATGGCCAATTCAATTATATGCAATTTGTATTCTATGGTCTCTCTAATGGCAATTTAAATGCTACCAATACTTGGTTTTCCAATGTTGTAGTATTCTTCTCGGTATTCTGTAGTTCTACAATGTTAAAAAAAAATAGGGTGCCAAAAATTACTCCCTCAAACCATTTACAAAAAAATAGGGTGCCAAAAATTACTCCTTCAAACCATTTACAAAAAAATAGGGTGTTGAAAAATACATGTTGGCATCTTTTTATGTAAAAATAGGGAGGAAAAAAATACTTATAAACACATGAATACCCCCCAATAAATACCCCATTATTGCATGTGATATCTAAATGTATGGGGGGTGACCCCCCCCCTCGAGCCATCGAATGAAGACATTTCTACAATTTTTCTTACAGCATGGCAAAATTCTAAAACAATGTTTTGAATGATAGATACACCAAATCTATAGCTATCAACCATTATACAGAGAGAGGAACCAAATGCTAACCTTGCGAGAGCAATTGCAACTCTTGTTTCCTATGGAATAGCCTTTCTCCTGTTTTTGTTTTTCTTGAATAGAATTGGCACAACTTGTTGACATACATAAGTGAAAGTTTGCTTAGTCATCCTAAGCCTTTGCTTAAAAATGGTATTACTATATGATCCCACTAAATCAATATCCACATAGCCTAGGGTCCTAGTATAAGATTGAATCCTTCCTAGCTTTGACCCACATCTTTTCTTTTTAAAGAGAAATTGTTGTATAAGAAGTAGAGCATTTTGATTTAAACTTACACTAGCTTCTACATTTACTAGGGATGTGAAGAATAGAGTAATGAAGGATGCAAACTATAAAACAAGGATTGCAACAAACTTTCTATGAGATGGATCCATGGCAAATAAACAACAATACAACTATATCATACGCTTAGTGGAAGGTTGAACCCTATGAAAAATAATATTATTCATGGGGATGTAATCCCTAATATATCCAAACTCTATTGAACATTGAGTTATAGTGAAAAAACTAGAATTTGTTCAAATTCATATTGGAAATAAATGTCTTTTTTTATGTAAGTAAAGTAGTTAATGTAGTTGAACTTCACTTCACAAGTACTAACTAGAAGAACTATTCTTCACATGCACTTAGCAAAACACAGACATTAGGAAATCACTTTGTAGTCATTTGCTTCTTTTTTTAACCACTTGGTATTGTTTTCAAACTAGTTAGGATCATGTAGTAGAATGTATTTTGTTTCCTTCACAAAAAAGATTGGGAATAATTTTTCATCTTTTAAGCCTTTATAGATTAATTGTGTAATTCAACCTTTAAGAGGAACTACTTGAGATGTAATGCAACAAGTTCTCAATGCTTACTTTGGAATTTGGTATTAGGAAATGAATCAAACCTTCAAGTTTTTTTTCATTCTTTTTAAAGAATTTTCACAATATTTGTAGAATGTTTTTTAGTATATTTATTGTGTTATTTTATTCTCTTAGAAATATTGTTAGCTCAATTTCTTACATCAAAGCTCTAAGAAGGAGATTAAAAATGAAATATGTATCATCTAAAGCGCACTTTTATGTGTTCCAGAAGTGTGGCTTCGTAATCCAATTTTCACTTGATATGTGGTAGTTAGAAAACTTTGACATGAACGTGGTAAAGTCCAATGTCACTGGACGTCCGCTTCCAAGTGTAAAACCATGCACTGGACGGAGAAATTGCTTGTTGACATGGCAACTTCCCTCCACACCAAGGCGGACTAAGTGGTAGACACAGGGTTTTGTCCAGTTGCACCGGACGTCCCAGTCTGAACCGGGCCTTTAGTTATTGCGATCTTGTGAGGGATACATGGTGAAGTTCCGAGGGGTGGGAGGAAGGGAGTATTGTAAGGCTGGTTGTTTGAAGTAGGAGACGGAGTAGTAGGGTGGGTAAGGTCGAAGTCGGATGTGTGCGACGTAAAGCGATCAAAAAATGGTGTCGGATGCCGAATTAGTGCGACAGCTCACGGCAGTTTTGAGGCAGGCAGATTTGAATACTACTACGACTACTGCTATTCGGCAGCAGCTGCAGAGGGACTTGGGAGTTGATTTGTCGGAGAAGAAATTGTTTATTCGGCAGCAGGTTGACCTTTATTTGCAGAAACAGTCACAGGAGCAACAGCAAGAAGGAGACGTAGAGGGGAAGGAGGATGCCGATGATGAAAGAGGCGAGGAAAGTGGGGAGAGAGATCAAGAAGATGACGAGGATGGAGTTGGAGGGGAGGAAGGGCCGGATGAGAATGAAAGCAAGAAGACGGGTAAGTCTTCTAAGACTCGCGGAGAGCCTGAATCCAAGCGGATGCGTGCCAAAATCGATCGTGCAATTAAAGCCAGGTATCGAGAGTCTTTACTGGTTTTGTTCGTGACGTATCTCTAGTTACTTTGATTATGGTTATTGTTACGCGTGAGAGTGGTGGATTTAGCCTGGTCTCTAGTCTGCAAGAGGACACTGCACAAACCTACACCTAAATGCGCTCATATCATTGCTCCCCAATTAGAGCAATTTGAAATGTAAACTATGCAATTTATGACAATCTATTTTGGGGTAAAGGGGGGTTGTGAGCAGGCAACATGTGTCGGTGTTGTCAGTGGCGGGAAATTTACAGAGAAAATGGTTTTATGCTTTATCACTTCTATGTGGACAAGGATGAAGTATTGCTTTAATGATATCTGAAATAACATCATTTTACTGCTGTTCTCTGACTCAGTTTAACGAAGGATAAAAAGAAGAGGACAGGTGGTGGAGGTGGTCTTACGAAGACTTGTGCTCTTTCACCTGAGCTTCAAGTTATTTTAGGCCAATCTGAGTTGCCGAGAACTCAGGTATTCTCCATATTCAAACCCAGAATATGATTTCCTCCGCATTGTTGGATAGCCCTGCAAACATTTCCTTGAGGAGAATGCATTTCTCGAACCGTCTGCCCTTGTATACACTCGTGAGCCCGGATTTGATCATGGCTACCGAATGCTGATTTTTCAGTGACTCTTATGTATCGTTTTATGTCTGGTTGGACTAGGTGGTGAAGCAGCTCTGGATTTACATCCGGAAACATAGTCTACAAGATCCTGGTGACAAGCGCAAAATCATCTGCGATGACGCCCTACGGAATCTCCTCGGCACTAACTCTACTGATATGTTTAAAATGAATAAGTTGCTCTCCAAGCATATATGGCCGCTTGATAATGTGGGTACCTTGGCTGGTGAGTTGCGGAGAACCTTGTATAGAGTCTGAAGCGTGACCATGCGCAGATTCTTAACCTATAACGTTCCTTGGTCAATAATTAGAAAATACTCCTGAAATTGCCAAAAATAGTGCATTATACTTCTTAGAATTTGTAACCCTAGGATCTTATTCTTGACTAGTGCAAGGGTCTTTCCTTTTGAAAATTGGGCTCTAAAAGTAATGTATGTGAGATGTAATTGAGCAAAGAGCATCACAATGTTTTTTTCCAAAGTTGCCCAAGCTTTTAACAATGTGGCTTTTGAGTCCCATAACTAAAACTCCACTTTGCAAAAAGATTGAAAGACTTTAGATTTGAGTAGAGTCTCAATTTTGGAAGAAGTACGCAAATTTTCATAAGCAAAATAATTCTTGGCTCCACTTGCCCACATTGTAGGTCACAACAAAAAACCACAAAAGGTTTTAACCAACTATTGGATCTTTGTAGAAATTAGAATCCCTAAATGGTTGTTTGGTTATCTAGTTTGAAAATAAAATAGAAGAAAATCCCTGAATCTAATATTTCACTTTGGATGTCTAAAACACCGAAGAACCATTTTGGATTTAAAAGAGTTTTAGGGGTTGAATGGGCTGATATTGTTGTTTGTGACTTCTGTTGAAGTTTCAGGATTCTGCGTATGGTTGGCCCTCCAATGGGATTGGCCAAACTATTGCCCTGTTCGATGTATTTAAGGGAGAATGCTGTCAGCACTTCATTTCTTCTCGTCTCGTTGTGCAGGCAAATGCGGAAATAGGGATTCAGATACAGAAGATGCCGAGCCAAAACTCAAGAAACAGAGAACAGACAAAAGTGTAGATGGGAAGAATAAGAATATGGGATTCCTGGCTCCGTGTCCAATTTCAGAACAATTATCCAGGTTTTTAGGGGCAAAGGACGGCAAGGTTTCACGGGCTGACGCTGTAAAACGCATGTGGGATTACATCAAGGAGAAGAGTTTGCAGGTTTGGGTTTTTTCTGTTCTTCTGTCTCTTGGATATCATTGTTTCTTTGGAGATACATTTGACTTTGCTCAGAATATGCTTGCAACCTTATTATTACAAGAGTTTTGCATTACGTTTGTAAATTGCAGTTTTTGCTAACTATTCTTCTGCCTCGTGAGGTTCACTAGCATACAAGTTCAGTTCAGAATTTCTGTTCATGTTCGTTGAACCTTATTTTTTGCTTTTGTTGTTCTGATTTGACAGGATCCTTCGAACAAGAAAATAATATTGTGTGATGAACAATTGCAAGATCTATTTGATTGTGGCCAATTTGTTGGATTTGACCTCACTAAACTTTTGACACGCCACTTTGTAAAGTGCGATTCCCAATAGTTTTCAAAGACTCTTTAGTTATAAGTTGGAGAACCAAAGCAGCTTTTTCATCTCCCGAGAGGTTGTCTGCATGGTTTCATGATTGGAGTGTCCCGTGTTCAACTGTTCTGTGGCAGTAGACCCACCGAGCGGAGCACCTCCAATTGCTTTAGCATTGTCGTCTTAGCTTTTAAAAGTGCATTTGCTGCTGGTAGAGTGATCTGTCACGAGTCTCATTTGGGCAGTATTAAAGTCCTTGTGGAATAGGATACCGGCTGGTTGCGACCAGTTCATTTGTTCTTGTTTCTACCACCCTTCTACTGAGCTCTAACTATAAGATTCTTGGATGATAGCTTTGGTCAGGTTTATGAGTTTTTTGTGGACCTAGTTGTTTGTTAGTACTAATAGTAGTACATAGTGCCCCATCTCAATGATGACTTGGTAAAAACACAATGAACCAAGAGACTATTTTCATCGAGAAGAGCGATACCCCGGCCAAGGATGATATGAAGTAAGGGTGAGTTTGTATGAGGATTGATGTTGGGCGGACTTCCTATGGACAAGACATTAGAAATAGGTGAGAGAAGCTCAAGGACCTTGAAAACCAGCTGTTGTTGAGACGTAGTTACACCATGTGATGACCATAAACTAAGTACAAAATTGCCTTATAAATCATGGTCAGAACATTCATGATGTAAAGAGTACAATGAAGAAATAGAAGAGTAACAACATGGTTTTATCCTAATCGTGAGAACACAAAATTAGTCTCTTCAAAGAATTTTTTATTGCAAAATTTGTGCAATATACTATTTTAGTAGCTTGCTCTAATTTCAATATATTGGGACTTTGGTAAGTTGTTACACATTGATAGTAATAATTGGTGGATTTCTTTGACCCTAAACTACAAAAAATGGGTGTTTTTGACTCTTTTGGCATCCTACTTCAAATTAAAGTGTTGAAAAATAGAATGTCATAAAATTTATAAAATTGACACTTTTTTGACATTATAGTGAAATAATGTTGAAATTTTTTCTTAATGTCAAAAGTGTTGGAAAGTATGTTATAAATTGTGTCAATACTAATGGAAAAAAAGTGATTTTCTTTGCAAAATCATTACTAATTTTGCAAAGGTCCAAAAAGTATGAAACATCTTGGATTTGATTCAGTCTTTTCTATCTTTTTAAGGGGAATTTAAGTAAAATATATTTTGAAGAGTTGAAAACCTTGAAAAAAAGAGGTCAACTATGCAAGAAATGCTTAATAGACATGTCTTCCCATACATATGCCACTTTACATTGGTGGAGAAGTATATTGGTTGGTCAAGTTTTGGTGAAGATACATTTATTTGAAGCAACTTGGAGGATGTTGGAGTAGATAGAAAGACGATAAAATAATGCCATAAGAAGTCCTAACTGGTTGTAGTGTGAATACTATGTGGAGAAGTTTGACATTTTCACAAATTGATGTCTATGAAAAGTTGAAAGAAAGAGGGCTTCAAATTCTAATTTTGCATAAAACCAAATTTTGTAAAGGATTAATTTGTCAAACTACATTTATGATTCATCTCACTCTAGTTTTTTGTAACTCTGTTAATTTGGTTCAAAATGCACCAAATTAGTGCAAATAACACTAAATTATTGTAAATGTGCTAATTTCGTGTAAAACCTCTATTTTAGTGTTTGCTTCAATACTCTAGTATTCTATTAGTAGTTTTAGTTTCATTAATTTCTTTTGAGTTTTATCTTATTTCTTTATTTTGTGGTTTTCACTTTAACTTCTAGTTTGATTTTCTAATTCTAGTATGCTTTTTTTCCTTCACTCTTGTATTTCTTGTATTTCTTATTTTTTGGTTTAAAAATTATTTCTAATTTTATTTTCTATTTGTATTCATTTTTTTTTATTTTGGTTTTTCATTTTTTGTGCTTATACTCTTTTAGGTTTCTTATTTCAATCTAATTTTATTTTACTACTTTGTAGTATTTTGGTTTTCATTTTATTATCATTTTAGTATTTGCCATTAGCTTAATTTGGTTACTCTGTTGAATCTTGTTCTACATCTTTTTACTTTAATTCCCCTATCTTTTTTATAAAATTTTCCCCTTGTTTTTTGCTAATTGCATTTTCTTGCTCTAAACCAACAAAGTTTCCATTGCTATCTAGTGGAAAATTCCTTAATTGGTGGTTGTAGCTTAATCTAAAGTACTAACAATTCTGAACTTGTAAATTCACACCTAATATTTATGTTTGCATTTTTTAAAAGGTGAACCAATATGGTGGTTTACAACAGTCCTTCTCGCTCTTTGCATGTTCCTTCTTGCTCGCTTCTTTTGTGAATTGGGGTAGTGCACTCCTTTTCTTTGAATTTCACCAAAAACATGCCTTTATTTACAAAACTTGTTTGCAAAGTGTAGAATTAGCATTTGCACTTTCTACCATGTATTTTCCATTGTTTTTGTACCTAGGTTATTGTTTAGGGTTCAATTATGTGGGTTGGAGATGGGCCTCCTCGATCACCCAAAAATTGAATTTCAAGAGCAACTCTTGATAGTAGCACCCTTAACCCCTAAATGCCCAAGGCACCCAAATGTGGAGTTTGGAAAACTTTGAAGTTAAGTAAAATTCAACCAAATTGCTATTATTAGTAGTTTATATTTTCGGAGAATTCTTTTCGAAGTCTAGTTTAGAATCAAAAAGCTCATCTTAAAAATAAAGGATTCTATTTTCTATTAAAGATTTTGTGCAAGGATACCCAGTGCAATCTTGACTTCCTGTAGTGTTGCGGGCTCTTGAAAATGAGCCTCAAATACACTAGATCTTGGAGGCAAAATCACATTAGAAATTCATTTTAAAAAATTGTAGAATAGATTTTGAAAAACCGTAAATTGATCGGGGTTGTGCATGCTAGGCCCTATAACCTCATATTTTTTTAGTAACCAATTTTTTAGAGTTGACATCCAAAAAGTGAATTGAAAAATTCTCATAGTTTTTACACCCTCATGATCAAACATTATAATCTTTCAACCTATAAGTGATATTGTTATGTTTTCTTTTCCTATGTGATCTCTAACATGTCTAGTTTGAACTTGTAAGGTTACAATTCAAAAGAAATTGGTACAACTTATAAAAATGTTGATTTTTTGTTCAATTTAGAACAAATTTCAAGAAGCTCCAAACAAGCCTTGGGCATTTAGGGGTTATAGGACTTGATCTTCTTTTCTTGGTAAGAACTTTGATTTATTCTTGTAATATATTTTGTGTTGAAATTGCAAAGCTTGTACAATGTTCTCTAGAGATCACTATCACAAAGCTTGCCTATAGTGGTGCATTTTGTCATCTTCCTTTCCTAGGGTCCTATGAATGCAGAATTGCTAAGATTTTGTGAATTTAGGTTTTTTGAGTTCTATGAACTTTGTTTGTTGCAGGTTTCACTTGATTTGCATTTGTAAAGAATTCACTTGCAATTTCATTATATTATAGTCTAATTTTGGAACTAGAAAAAGTTGAAGGTAAGCAATTCCTAATTCACAACATTTGTTGAAGTTGTATCTTTGTTCTTTCTTAAATTCTTCTTTTGTTTTGATTGAATTTGTGACTTCCATTTAAAATGTTTGCTACTATGAATATGCTACTTGAACCTATAATTAGTTTGTATACTATGTCGCCATATTTTGGTATTAAGATTGTGCCTTGATATTTGGATTTTAGATTAGGGTTTATGTCATTATCTAGTCTGGATTTTGAATTTTAGATTAGCCTTTATCCTTGACTCAAGGATGAATGAAATAAAAAGATGAATATAAATCCCAAACAAAAGATATCTACATGAAAAAATTAGAGAGAACACACAAAATAACTACCAAATACAAAACTTTGGTAAAGAATAATATCTTCAAGTTGAGGATAATTATCTTCAACACTAGGATAACTCTTGAAACTAGGATTATAATATTTTTTCAAAAATTTATGTGTAAATCACAAATTCAATAAGTTCAAGAGTGACTTATTTCTACAATGAAATTTATCTTCAATTTAAGATAATTATCTTTGAGTTGAAGATAACTGACATAAAATAGATGATAGAGAAAATAAAATACCTCAAACTATTTTAAAGTAATGTACGTGAACACAAAATGAAACCCCAAAATGATCTTCAAGTAAAGAAAATTATCTTTGGCCCAAAGATAATTATCCTCAAGTCGTAGATCATAATATTGGAATACATAAGTAATACATGTCAAAGTCATATCTCTCACTAAAATAGAGATATTAAATAATCAATCTTGTTATTACATAGTTATTTGTCCCCCAAATAACGATTATTGTTTGAATGATATAACACACCTTGAATAGAAAGAATTAGTTTTATATCCTACATTCAAATTATCTTCAACTAAATAATTCTATGGAGGTCGAGCATGGTGATAGAACTATAAATCACCCTCATCTATGAGTGTATACAAAGTTATCTTTGACTCAAAGATAATCCAATGAATTGCAATTAAAATATGCAAATCCCATGCAACAATTATTCTCCTGGTACATTCATAGCTCTTATCATTGTATGGTTCCATTTGTAACAAATGAACATTGTTCGCTTGAGAAGCATCCAATGTTTCTAGCCTAAGCTAATTAAAAAGCCATAGACTCCTCATTTATCTTTGAGTAGAAGATAATCTACAACAAATGTGTACTAGTACCATTGTTTGTGTCCCTACACAAATTCTCAAATATGGTTGGCAGAGTAGTGTATGACTATTGAGCTACTTTGCCATTATTTGCTTGAGAAGCAAATGATGTTCCCAGCCAAATCTAATTTCAAAGCACTAGACTCCTCATTTATCTTTGAGTAGAAGATAATCTACAACAAATGAGTACTACCATTGTCTATGTCTATGTACAAATACTTAAATATGGTTGGTAGAGTAGGATATGACTACTGAGCTACTTTGCCATTCCTTTTAGAGCTTTTTAACAAGTGGGTGGGAGAAGAGCACTTCATAACCGAGTTGGAGGAACTCTATGGCAAGCTGTGGCAATTCAAGTCTGTTGTTGAATTGTAGACATTCGATGTCAAATAGGTCAAAGACTATGTTTAATTGGTATCTAAATAAGGTAGTTATTCTCCTAGAGATTCACTAGAAGAACTTTATTGTTATAATTCCCTATACACATGACAATAATTGTTAGGAATTGAGGCCCACTCATTCAATTGTCTACTATAGAAATGACAAGAGGAATGTTCTACCTTGAAAACCTTGTTAGGGAACTTAAATCAGTGAGTCTTGAAGTAGTGGCAAAAGATTTCAACCGCCAATTTCATCCATGGCTATGGAAAGATGCATAATCAATGACAAGAAAAATAAACATAATGTTTTGACAGCTAGATAAACATGCAATGCATAATGTGTAGAAAACTACTTTTGGGAATCAAAGCAAAGCCCAACAAAGGCAAGAACTTGTGAACAAACCTAGGTCAATATGTGGTGCGCATGTCAAATTTAAAAGTTGATGAGGAAGTAGGTAGAGGCAAGAGCATGTTGAACCTCTCAAAAGAATCAGTACCGATTTTGGACTTGGTGAAATGAATGAGAAGTTTAGAATTGACCAACAATAGCTGGAAGTTTTGGTTTTGCCTCACCAATGTCCAAATGGAGCAACAAGGTGATGATCTGCCACTTCAGACACAGGAATTATGCATTATTTATCAAAGAGAATTTTGGGTGAAGCATAAGTCCTACTTCATTTTTGACCTCCAAAGGTTTCATACTTGGTTTCATATCTCTATCAATCAATGTGTTATACTGAGGGACAAACATATCATTCAAAATTGGAGCAAAAGATTATAGATGACATGAAGAAGGAGATAATTAATTGGGGATGCCAAGAAATGGTAGAGGGCTTACTTAACACTCATCAACTCCAATAGGGGGCTCCTAAATGAGTGTCCTAAGGACTAGGATGCTATCAAGGCTTGAAATTCTATAATCATAAACAACCAACATAGCATCACTACCTCAAAGTAACTATAGCATGGAGGCATTGGCAAAGCATTAGAAGAGATTGAGCTACTATAGAAGCCCACAAGTTCTTGGACTATGGGAACTCGGCGACAGTAGCTCGTTGACATGGCCACGTGACAACCACATTAGATAATAATAAAATATTTTTTTTGAAAAAATAAAATTTTCATTTTTTAATTAACTTTTCCATTTTTTCATTAATTTTTCATTATTTTATATTATGGCAAGCCCTATTTGGTTCCCAACATGGGGAACCAACCTGAAATTGGCTTCCAAGATAACTAAATCTCCCCTTTTGGTTGCAGGTTCAAGTTATAGAAGTGAAGGGCAAAAATTGTATGGATCTTGAACCCAACAAAGCTGACCAAGATTTCCAAGTGGTACAATACCAAAAATCACCTCTTAAATAGTTAGTTGACTTAGGGGAACCTAGTAAACAGATGTAAACAAATTTTGCTCTTATCTAGGTGACCTAGAGCTATAGTAAACAAGGGAGTTGCACGATGGAACCCCGCTATCAAAAATCAAGAAGCGGACATGATTATCCAACTACTCTCTTCTTATCCTTGAGTCAAAGATAAATTAAGGCCTTATTTGTTAAAATGAGACAAATTCAGGTCTCATTTTAATTCACTACTATATTTAGAATATAAAAGGGTTCATTAAATTGAAACACTTCAATAAATTGAGACTTGAAATGCCAAAATACCTATTTAAATAATTTTCTACTATGCCACATTTAACTACTTTTGGACTTTAGGGGGAATTTTGGACTTTGTCAAGGTACAATTCATCGGGAGATATCCTAGTATTTGGGTTTTGGAGACTACTAAGTATACGAAAGTGGAAAGGCTTGAATGAAATAGAGCATGTGAATATATGAAAAGAGGACAAGAGAGAATATAACTCGAGCAATGCTCCCACTTAGTGTTTATTTGTAGATGATTATTGAGATGAATCAAGGAGAGATTTTTCGATGTGAACACATGCATGGAATTGGGATTGAAGGTGTTGGGAAAAACCAATAGAAACAAAATTTAGGGTTGTCAAATAATACTTGTAAGCATGGATATTGGCCCATTAGGATTTCAACGTGGAATTAGAGATCTGGAGATCTCCTTATATAATCCCCACAACATTAAGTTACAAGAGAAAAAAAAATGTAAAAGAAAATGCAATAACAAACACTTGGAATGGTGGAATCAAATTTTGAATATAACTTGTACCAAAGGTGGGCTCACCACATTTTACTCATCATTATACAGAAAAAAAATAAGCAAGTGCCTTTCGAATCAAATGAAGGCATTGCCTATAGTATTCCAACTAGACCACTTGACTAAAGGGTTTCCCTTTGATAGTTAACTCCTATTTTTACATCAGGGGGGGAGGGGGGGAGGTAGTGAGAGGTTGGAGTAGCAATCTATGTGCGAACAAATGATAGGATATTTTAAAAACATAGGGGCTAATTATTATAATAGAGTTTAGAGTAATATTGGGTATTAAAAATGGCATTAGATGTCTTTAATGTATTATAGGGTATGGAATAATAGGTCCTATTAGAAAATTACATAATGATAGCATGTGAGAAAAATTTAAAAAAAAATTCATACACCCCTATAAAATATTGGTTGTTCGCACCTATGTCGTTATTTATTAAACACATTGACCCCCCTTGAGTTTTTTACATAGTAGAGACATTGCAATTTCAAATAATCTACATCATCCCTCACACAAATGGAAGGTTCAATAACATGCACATGTGGCCAATGGAGAGGATCTAACTCAAGTACTACAATAGTTTGATTCAAAAAAATACTATGTTGTCTTGGGTTACTTAAGAGTACTTTCACCAATTCACCACAATTTGGATAGGGGTTTCTTTTGATAGGTTTGTCAACACTAGCAACATAGAGAAATCCATTCACCGTCTTTGGCGAGAGAAGACGTTGCACAAGCTCATCCAAAATAGAAATATGCATAGACAACTATAGGCCACAATAAGTGTGTTCAACAAGATGTTTGAAAAGACTGTGAAAACCAATAGGTATGTCGATATTTTGAGGGAGATTTGCAACACCGCCCTCTACACATAGAATACCTATCAATACAATGAGCAACACCTTACGCATAAACTATCTTAGTACACAAAATAATTTACGAGAGAGAGGAAAACCTCCAAACAAAGAGATTTCTCAATAGAAAAGGGTTTCAACAATAACATCATAGAAAATATATTGTTAGAAAAAAAAGATTCACCATTTATATTTGAAGTGTTGCTAGAGAACTTTGCAAAACAAACTGTACCATGACCCCTAGAAATTTCTCGCTTCCAAAGCAATGCAAGGAAATTGCCATGTACAAGTAGATTGTGGCCAATATATGCCAATGTTTACACCAAGTATAAGAACAATTCATTTATTGTTAGTACAATTGTCATTAACCCCTAAAGGACCGCGACACATTTCGGGCATAAATTGTCAAAAACTGCAAATTTTTAGGGCAACAAGAAAAATGAAAAAAAGTTGTTTTTTCAAAATTCAACTATACAAATTTGTACTAGACTTTTTGGGGAATACATGGAAAAAATTTAGAAACTTTGACCACACGGATTGAAAGATTATAACGTTTGAAGTTAGGTGAAAAAGTTTTTTTTCCAACCTTGCTTGACAGGGCATACAAACTTTAACTCCTTCTAGAATGAGATTCTTAAACTAAAAATGGTTCATTTTTTAAAATTTTCACCTTGTATCATGTAAGC
This sequence comes from Straminergon stramineum, assembly GCA_963920665.1. Classification (NCBI taxonomy): domain Eukaryota; kingdom Viridiplantae; phylum Streptophyta; class Bryopsida; order Hypnales; family Calliergonaceae; genus Straminergon; species Straminergon stramineum. The sequence continues at coordinate 220,964 of OY987273.1, forward strand.
TACACACCTCCCAGATTTCAAAATCATAAGAAGATTTTTGAACATGTTGCCCAAAGCTACTTGAGCTACCCGCAAAGTTTAGGGCAAGCATAACTTTTGATCCAAGCACCCAATTAAAAAAATTATTAGATTTTCAAGAAGGGGGGAAAACAGTTACACATCATGTTCAAATTTCATATACATCTGACCAAAAATGACTTTATAGGAACCTACCTGAGATTTCTTGCGTACATTGAATGGACACTTGGTCATTTAGGGCTTAAGCATCAGAACGCAAAACTCGAGGAATGCAAAATATGCAAAATGAAGTGCTGTGAAATCTCTAGATGGGAGTTCAAAAGGAGGGATACAAAACTAAGGACCAAAGATCACATACAGTTCACAAAAGGGTGTAAATATGCATTCATTTACATAAAATATGTTGAATGGGCATTTACAATGATTTATCTAAAAGTATGGGCACACAAAAGTGCCATAGTCAATAATGTTTGGGATCCTAAAATGTTATCACTTTACAAGAAATTTTGCTCAACAATTTACAACTAGATTTATTAAAACATTTACAACATGTACTTCTAAAGATCATCCATATTGATACTCTGTGAGCACTATGTCTAGCAATGGCAGATCTCTTGATAAAGCTTCACACAAGCAAGAACTATTGTTTCATGGTTCCCTTCAAAATTAAAAAGCCTATATTGGACAAGGCGTCCATTGGACTTTGTCCGCCAACAAGTGGATTATTCTTCACATATATTGGTACAACTTCATTTGACTTGAAAAGACCATGAAGCCAAGGCACCAAATGCCTTTTAAGGTAATTCTCACTTAGGCCACTACAAAAAGATTGAGGAAACACAACGTTGTGAGGATCATTCATTAGGTTCTTAATGAGACTATCATCAATGAGAAGAACGTTTTCTAAAGAAGACAATCCAACAAAGTGCACAAAAACCGCACGATCCTTTAAAAAGACTAGTTTATTCGGCTTAGTTGGGGCTCTATATGTGGACTTTGTGTAGTCCTACTAAGTTAGACAAATAATGTCTTGAGGACCAAACAAGGCATCTGCTAGGACATCGTTTAATAAGTCCATATTTTTGGTTGTCACATTGCTCCACAATGCAATGTCTACCTTTCCGTGCATCCAATTTAGAAATGTTGTGACACCTAGTCGATGTTGAACATGGAGTCTACTACAGTTATAAGCCCGGTGAACAAGAAATCCATTTAAGTCTAGAACCACAATATACTTTTGTTGAGGTATATCTTTCAGTGTCCTTGGTAGTGTTGCAAACAAACAATCACAATTTGCAACCAATATAAACAAAACAATATTAGTCATAAGTCTATTCAATACGGCAACCTAGAATTTAATATCCTACAAAAATCTAGGATGTCACATGAAGCATCTGTGTTGTCTTCCTTTGCAATCTCTCCCCATTCAACCTTATTGCCCTTTATTGGCGCATGAGCCCCCTTTTCCAACTCCTCCCCCTCCTTTGCCTATACACCATGGTCAAGGGCGATATCAAAAGAGTCTTTGCAAATGAAATTGTGCACCTTCCATATAGCCATTATAAATTGGGACAATTTAGTGGAAATAGGGCGCGTCCTTGATTAGCAATCAAACTTGGGAATTCAACAAGATATTTAAACCTATCCCTAATAGAGACCTTCTCTACATTAGTGAATCCAATGTATGGCATGGCTATCATGGGGTTCACCTTCAATATGCCTACCTCAGAACTCATTTGGTTCAAATCCATCAAAGTATCCTCTTGAATAGTATTTGTCATGTCATCTGGAGGTTTGACAATTGAATCACCTATTATTGGGAGATCTCTTAATGAGCGCCAATCGTGTTGAGATGTACCAGTTCTCGGTGTGGACTAGAGGAAATAGAATCATATATAGTAGGAACCTCAACAAGCCTAGGAGGCTTGCCTTCCTTTGGAACTTGTTGGCAATTTGATTTAGGATTCTGAATAGATGCAACTCTTGCAGAACAAGATACCAAAATGGATGTCAAGTCGCAGGCCTCAACATTTTGAGTTGTTGGTGTCCTCAACTCCAATGAACTAGGGGAGCATACTTTGTGGCCCATATTTGATTTCACCTTCGCAAACAAACTTCTAATCTCCTAGGCTTGGTCAGAGTTGTAGTTGGATTCTTCAATTTCATTGGAGGCAACACTGACATTGGAGACTTTTCCTACAACGAGTAGTAGAAAACAATGAACAACAATCATTCAAAAATCTTCCAATGAATTGGCATCTGAAAATCTCCAAATGGAAGGCCAGCTAACAAACCTCTAGGATGACAAGGGGGTTCTTGGTATCTTTGCTTTTTAAGGAGTATTGATCATTTTCATCTTCCTCAATCTCATCACTACTCGTGATTTGGTTGTTCATGTCTTGTTGAGGCTCTTTAACCCCTCCTTAAGCACATTCTCTACATTCTTGTCAACTTGAAAAAGACGTTGATTGTGGAATTGGTCCCAGATTTGCCTGGCCACCGTCATTGCATTTAATTGAACCTCTAAGGACCCAACAACTTCAAGAACCTTTGCATTGTCCCATTGCCATATATCGACAAGCAACAGCCAATGTGGCTCAAACTACATCGGGCAAAGAAATTCATGAAAATGATGGTAGGGTGTATAGTTTTAGAGCATACCACTCCAAGATAAGTAAACTTCGGCTCGCCATTCACATTAAAAATCGCCAAGTCCTTAATAATGTGATAAGAAAATATCTCTAACACTGCAGTGATCGAGAACCAAGGCATTGTACATCACCTAAAGCAAATGTCAACTTCTTCAATGTCCTATGCTTAGTGGATGGCTTGAATCTTCTTCTTCACTCTAGTGAAGAAATTGTTGAAGCTACTCTAAGAACCCTGCTCCTCATCCCATGCAAATAGGAAGACAAAAAAACACATTATAATGAGTTCTTGCAGTTGGGGTGGGAAAGCCATTTGTCTTGTCAAGAAGGTAGTTAATGACATGCCAATCCCAAACTCTTCCACTCGTCTCTTTCTCTCGTCTCTGCAAGTGACAGAGCATGTCGTGAAATCCTTGAGCATCCATTATGAGAATCACTAGTGAGTAGGCTCTCACAAGTTTTTGACTAGGATCTCTGTACTCGATGACATCAAACAGTCTCATTAGTTTATGGTGCTCCAACCTTGTGGCCTAGGGTCTAGTAGTAATGATGTCAAAGAGAAACTAAAAATACATATGTGTCTTCTCATCGCCTTGTCATGATTTTATAGTCCCATCTACAAGAATACTATTAATGTCCCAACTTTGCTCATCCATGATCTTGCATAGGGTGTCCTTTTTGAATTCATTTGCAATGGCCACATGGACAGCTTCTTTTGTATGGGCATTTATAAAAGACTACCACATGGCTTTTACCATTGCTGGATAGTTGTTTGGATTTAAGGATTTGTTAAGGGGCCTTGGTTGTCCCATTAACCACTCCTTCCCAAGCTCAATGGCCATACTCTTATCCACCCATAATTTAACCTACTTAGGTGTGATTTTTTTCTCTATTGCAAATTCATCCCACTACTCAACAATGTAAGGGATGTACTTTGGTTTCTTGCTTGAAAGCAGATGTTGTTGATAGTGGCACATGATCTCGTTCTTCATGGCCTTGATCTTCTTCTCCCACCATCTTGCAATGATAAGAGGAATTATTGGCCTTCCCATAATGTCTACCATTGCCTTCATGTTTTTCATGCATACTATCCTTTTCTCCACAAGGTTCGTGAGGTAGTTAATATATATCTTCTATGTGGAGTCCATAAAGTAGCTTGAAGTCAGACTATGCAAACGGATTCCATTTGGCTTTCGAGTCTACTCTAGTACCATCAGGAAGCTTAAAGGCGAGGAAGTTCTCTTCAATTTTAATTTAGCATTCCACGTCAATATCGTTCTCTAGGAATACAAGTGGAAGTCTCAAATCCAGGTTATCAATGCCCCTCACACTATTAAAGATTCTTGACAACATTGGATAAAATGCCTGCACATGATCATAAAAGAGAATTGTTAGACAAAGTTCTATTAAAGAAGTAGTTGCAACCCCATTGTAGTACAGAGGAAGACTAATGCATATGCTCATTTTATCATTGGGAGATCTCTTGTTGCTAAGTATGCTCTCTTCAAATTCATAAGCGTTGGAAAATCTCCTGATGCCATTCGTACATTCTTGAAAATGAACATACAATGAATGAAAATAATGCAAGATATACTCACAAGATACTTTGGTGAATGCCTTTTTCCATTGTATGATGGTTGTGGGCTTGCCATGTCCCTCCACTTTATACGCGCATACAACAATTGCTTTGTGAAGCTTCGCTCCTACTCACTGACAATGTTTTGGTTTAGTGCCTTAGAGAGGTGTAAAATTTTAGTGGACTTAGAAATGGGTTCCCATATTGGAATGATGTTGAATTGCAAGGCTTTTGCTTTGTCACACTATGGGATTTCTTTGTCCTCAATTAGTTTCTTGTAGGCCTCGACAGTATGCTACTCACCAATGATATAATAATGAGTTTTTTTTTGGCATGCTTTCCAACTTTGGATGATTGTCCCAGTATGCAACCTTCTCATTGGGACCATGTGGTCCAAGCTTGAGAAGAAGTGTAATATACGTGTACTCCGACTAGTAGTCAGCATCAATGTGAATTTGATTCTTTATTCCTATAAGTTGACTCTGTTCAATTCCCTTGTATATAAGTCTTCCAGGAAGAACCCTTTGCACATACTTGAAGTGTACATGCAAAAGCTTACCAAATTCATTAGTTAGTGGCTTTTTACCCCAACTATACATTGGCATGAAGATATCTCTATATAACTTATTCATTGCCTTCATCTCTTGTGGCTTCAACTTCTTGACCTCACTTTCTATCATATTCATGGCTTTGTGAATAGTTAACGGGTAGCTTTGGCCTTCTTGGCGTTGCTATCGCTTTCAACTTCAACGTCATCTCCTAATGCTCCAAGGATGGATTTTTGCTTCTTTCCCTTTTTCTTCGAAGATGGCTTTGGAGGAGTGGGTGTGAGTGTTGATATAGTTGGATTCAACAATCCCCACTCCTCATTAACAATGTCCCATTCTATTTTGATTTCATTCGGAGTCTAGAAATGGGATTCATCTCTCTTGTTCAGCAATCCCTTCTTTCTCAAGGTCTCACACATTTGGACACTAAGCGTGCAGTAATCCAAGATCAAGCCATATTTTATTGAATCGATGGACTTGGGAACCTTCTCTTGAAACCACAAGAATGATAGTATCGCTATCCGGTCCCTGCATTTCAAGAACGCTTAATCTAGTTGTTGGATGTGCCTTGTCCATGTAGCTCACCTTGGAAAAAATCATGACATTTCTATTAGGCAATTCTTTCTACTTTAGACCCCAAGCGGTAACCTTGGAATTGCATTGAAAAAATGCCCTTGGGTAGTTATCTCCATTGTATTCAAATGTATGTACCCAAGTGTCAGTACTAGAAGAAAATTGCATTGAACTTGTCAAAAATTCCGTTTACTCAATAGAAAAGTGTGGGCTGGATTTTGTTGAGATCTCCCTTTATAACCCAAATTTTTCATTCTAACACAAAATTCTACGTTTCACTTGTTAGATTCTGTGCTAAAATGCGAAAACATAGAATTTTGCGTTATGAAGGGAGAACTCAACAAAATCCAGCCTAAACTTTTCTATTGAATAGAACATAATTTCTGTCATCCTAAACACAATTTTTGACAAGTTCAACACAATTTTCTTCTAGTGCAATGAATGTGAAAATCTTCTTGGGCAAGTAGTCATGAGGCCATTCAATCAACGTGTTATCACTACATATTGTCACACATGGCAGTTAGATTGAATGCAAGGCAAAGGGCTTTTTCATTCTAGTCTACCAATGCAATATAATTCACGATGATTAGACTTTTTGTGAAAGCATTAATTTTAAGGATTGTCGCAGCACAGAGTAAGTAAATTCCCTATTATACTCACAAAAATCACTCTAGAGTATAACAAAGTGACTCTAAAGATCAAACCCACAAGATTCTATGAAGTATTTAACTTTATTAAGTGAGTAAGCCTTTCTAATCTCTTAAATCCTTTCTTCCAGTTTTAGATCTAAAACCGGAAACAACCAACCACCAGACAGTATTAGATCGGATTCATCCTTGTCCCGGTTCCCTAAATCTCCGATTGATCCAATTCAACCTAATCCTAGGACCGCACCACTTCTAGTCCTGATACTCCTTTGGACCAATCCGTTCGGGATTGTCCGTATGTCTCCTCACCCCTATTCCGGTTTAGGTTTGCCTCTATTGGACCATTAGAAGGGTCACTACTTGATTTTGTGAGTGGTAGGTCCACCACTCCTTTCGTGGATTATAGTAGTTGAAGGCACACTATCCTATCTCCTCTTCTCCTAAACTAACTCGGATCTAGTTTGATCCCTCACAACAACCCAGACAACAATCCGGTTTGTAAGTCATATAGAGACCCCCCGTATGATCCTTTCTTACTACAACAACCTTGATGCCAGATCCTACCCATGCGAAACTAGGTGGTCACAAGTGTACTTGTCCATTCCAACACTTACTAGAGCTATTCCATTTACCAACTAAGGTGGTGAGACCTCTCAGAAGATCGGACACTCAACCGGATTTCCCACCCAGGAGTTCTAGCACGACTAATGATACCCTCCCTATCTGCCTAGCCTAACAACGGCTTTCTCACCTAGAATTCAAAACTCTAGATCTGCTAAGGTACTGAAGTCCACTCCCAACACTTCCACAACCCGCTCACATACATTAAGGATTGGAATCTTACACACCAAGGAGAGAAATCTATTCACAACTAAGTCCTATACCTTCCTAACTCCGCACCATGCAACCCTACCAAGCTTGGGAGATACACACACAATACAAGAGCGCATACAAAGGTACAAGAATTTTGCAAAAAGAAAACACCACAGTACCCTCCGTAGGGACTAACTTAAATTCAATAAAAAAGTACAAGCAGGCGAAAAGGCCTACAAAAGTTCTGCCGTGACTTGGGTCAAACTTTTTAGTCCTACCTACTCCTAACCGGATTGGAACAGGATCCGAATCCGTTCCTAACATTCCTATTATTTACACACTAAGTACCCACCCGAGATCCAATGGTGGCACTATCCGCTCCCGGCTCTATTTGCTCAGAGATCTCATTCAAGTTCCGATTCCATTCCCCCTCCTGCGGGTTAGGAACCGAGTTGTCATCTGTGGATCCGGGGGTTGAGTCTAAGTCGATGGCAGTTCCGGGTGTACTGGCGAGATTTGCCTTAGCCTCCGATCTCTTGGACTTGGGAGTGGCATCCTTCCCCTACCCTGCCGTTGTATCCGGGAACGAATCCGAAAGAGATATGTCTGAGAGTCAAATCCCTTGAGAGCAGGTGGCTCCTGATAGTATCCGGGTACTATCCATCCGGTCCGTCACCTTCCACGCTTCCTTCATTGCTGCTTCAACCTGCTCGGCAAAGTCTGTGAGAATCCTGACCATCTGGGACTCGGATGGCTTCTTCTCATCATGCACCTTCTCATCAAATAGCTTAGCCTTGGTGGTAGCCATTCTGGTCTCCCTGAATGTGGCCTTCACCTACTCAACCATTTTTTGAGCTTCCTCCGCCATTGAACGATCAGCTGCAAAGTTCTCCTTAAGTACAAGGAGTTCTGCCTTCACTCGATCCACCTCCTCCTACAACCTCTGGATCTTCGCTTCCTGTTTCCGAATCTTGACTGGATCAGAGATGCAGCTTGCCACCTTCTCCAGTAGCTCTATGTCTAGCGGCGCTCCCACCAACTTTCCGATTGCAAGTAGGATCCTTCTCGTCAATTCCCAATCCGCTCTCACGTCGCATAGGATCTTGACGAGAGGGTTGAACGGATCATTGGGATCTGATTCCTTTGACATGGTCTTCTCAACCTCCGGTCTCTCATTTGGGGCTGAGGTATCACGACCGGGTGGTGTCCCTCGCTTGTGAGGTGAGGTTGTCTTTTGTCGCTTGATCAGCGGCATCACCGGCTCCTCATCCTTTGACTCGTTGTCCTCCCCAGGATCGAAACTAGATTCAACTTCGTCATCCATTTCCGATTCTCCATACTTTAGGAGGATTTCTTGAGCCCTCCACACCTTCTCCTCTCTAACGTTCAAGAGCTAATGGGAATGGTACAGATGGATTAGGTAGAGACACACAAGAGTGGCCCTACTCTTTCCAACTCTACCTACGAGCTGGGTGACCAGATCGAAAATGATCCAAGCCCAGTCGACTTTCCGGTCCCCTCTCAAGGCATCGAATATTGTCTTTGCGAGGGAAATCGTAACCCTCATTGGCTTTTTTGGATGTAGGATCGGAACAAGGAATTGTAGAAGCCAACGGTGGTGCTTGTTGACGCAGTCCTCTACAGCGTAGCTATCTTTTGGGTTGAGGGTACCTTGGAACTTGCCCTTCACGAACTCATCCTTCCAGTTCACCATTCCCAATCCTCTTGACCAAAAACTATACACCGCTCTCCAGACATCCTCTGTCTAGAGATGCGGAACTGCTCTCATAGTGTTGTCAAACTCATTAGACAGCTTCCCTAAGAGTTCCCTCACCATAACTTCCTCCCGGAAGCCCTAGGGTTTTTCTGCAAACCCCAGGCAACCTATGGAAGTCAAATCCTCCATGAGTTGGGACTTGGCTGGTTCAGTAGAGGGAATAACCGGAATCACCTTTCGGAGTTTCACCTCCACTGCAGACATACTAGCCTGTCCGCCTCTACTTCTCCTAAGCTGTAGCATGGACACGGATGTGCGCTCGGAACCCCTTTCTAATTCTACCTCACTCTCTCCTAGCCACACGTCTCGTTCCTTACTTTCTCTCTCCAATCTCAACTAGAAATCAAAACAAAATCAATACAACTCTCGAGAAAGACACTCTCACATAGACCCAATACGGAAAGCTAAGTCTGAGACGAGAGCAGGGAGCTTAGAGCATAGAGAGCGCTAAGACAGGCAAAAAATGTAAAAGAGGTTCAACTGGATAGGCCAATCCTTATATAGTCGTTGGACCCCTGTCACTTCATCATGACCTATTCCGGATCTGGTTCCTCCACGATATCCGGTCAGACATCCATTCTCATCCGTTCTCCTGCTAGGACCGGATTCGATAAAATCCCTCCACTATCTCATTTTCCTTCTCTATTTTAGCTCTTGATGGCTCTTTTGTTAAATCCGGTTAGCTTTCCTAGGTAAACCAAAAAAATTAAAGTTTCACATCGCCACAAGGATTCTCAAGGTATATTTTATTAGGAGATTGGCATGCACCAACCTTAGATTTGCAAACTAGGAATTAAATTTGGACATCTTGAGATTACTTCCATGCTATAATCTAATCTTCAACTATCATTGGGAGATCTCTTGATCAAACTTAGTACTCCACTCCAATAATTTATTCAACTACTATCGAGAGATCTCTTGATGATTTTCTCTTGACAATCTTATAGTTCATTCTATATTTATCTGGAGATCTCTGAATAATCTTTTTAGGCAATTTACCCTAGTGTATTTTGTATCTATCTAGAGATTTTCTGATGTTTTAGTGTAGAATGTTTTTTTGGGTTTTTTACTATGTATCAAGAGATCTCCGAATGATCTCTCTAGATCTAAACCTTCATTTATTCAATTTCTATTGGAAGATCTCTAGATGAGATGTTCCAATGTTTCAAGAATTTTTAGGTTTAGAAATAGGGTTCTAAGAAAAAATGTTGTATATCATTTGTGGTCTACTATCCTCCCAATGATACATGCGTACAACCTTAGATGAAGAGTAATGGGAATTCTCTAGATACAAAGGATTCAGTTAGTGTACACAATTGTTTTGAACCTACAATAATAAGATATCCACCATAAAATCTTTGAATGCGTGGTTAAATTGCATTCGGAGATTCCTGGGTGGGTTCTAGATTCAACTATGACTATTAGAAAATTCAATTTTTTTGTTGTTTTGGTCGCATTGATCTAGTCATTATTCTGTTGATTTTGACAAAAATCTGTTGAAAATCAACAAATTTTTGTCAAAATCAATAGAATAATGACTAGATCAATGCGACCAAAACAACAAAAAAATTGAATTTTCTAGTAGTGTATGAAGCCACATACGATTTTCACCCAACTATATATGTGCTACATTCACTACTAGAAAATTCAATTTTTTTGTTTTGGTCATGTTGAACTGGTCACTATTCTGTTGATCTTGACAAAAATTTGTTAATAATCAACAAATTTTTGTCAAAATCAACAGAATAGTGACTGGATCAACGTGACCAAAACAACAAAAAAATTGAATTTTCTAGTAGTGATTTTCAAAGCTTGAAGGTATTGGATCATATTATACAATGTTTTCAAAAGAGGTAGATACTACCTCCATTATACAACACATTCTAAACTCGCAATGCCATGTGATAGCCATTCATTGACACTTGTTTAAATTACAAGAGATCAATCACACAGTCTGAGACCAAGGTTGCTAGCATGTGAGCCTGTGAGCTTGTAAGCAGGAAATTTTTTTGCAAGAAAAAATGGCTAAGGGACCTATGACCGTGGACATGAGAAAGTAAAAAGGGAAAATAATGTAGAGTTTATTTCTCAAAATTCAAAGCGCTTATCCCTTTATTTGATTGAAGGGTTTTCTACAACAAAATGTATTCCACATAGATGAAATTCTTATAGTAGAAAATAAGAATGAGAAGAATGCATGTCAAAGATATAGCCATAAAACACACAAATCCAATCATAATAGAAAACAATACACAATAGCACGACTCATGAGATATGTCAATTTCATGAGTCTAAGTCATAGTGCAGTCGGTAGCCGATTCAGAAGACTTGGACGAATCTGAAGACTCTCTACCCTCAGATGCAGACCCATCTATGAGGTGTAAGATAGTTAGAGCGTATGTGTCTTTACGGCGTTTTGGTTTGGAGCAACCAAAATCCACAAAGGTTGTTGCCATCTAGTTGGCATAGACTTGAAGCTCGTATGTCTTCTCTGGACTACATAGAAGACTCTATTTCTTCATCATTGGATCAGGTGACATTAATCTCCGATCACTGCAAACAAAAATGTCACCATGTTAGAGTTTTGAAAGGTAGAAGGCATCATGTACAAAGAGAATTAAAAAAGTGCCTACTTACTTACTCAATTTTCCCTTCCAAATGAATTTGCGAGGCACCACGGGCATGGCATCCGGATCTTGCAAAATTGCAACAGTTGGAGGCGGTGGCGTCACTTCCCTGGTAGTAGTGGACTTCCGCATGGGTTTGAGGATGGCTTCGAAGATGTCCTTGTTCTCCTCCAAGGCCACAATGTGGCGGCCTGTGCCATGACAAGCGACAATGGATGCACCTGTAGGCATGGAAATTTAAAAATATAATATGAGAGATTGAAATTGTAGTTTGGTTACAATTGGGAGGTAGAGTAGTATAATTGAATAATGACTTGTGGATGCGATGCAATCAAGAATCAGATCTCCTGGGACGCCAGTAGCTTCAAGGAGGATTTGAAAGAACTGTGGATCTTTTTCGCGAGCTCCACGCCAGGGCTTCCCGTCATCCATGGCCATGTCATCTGGATGGGTGTAGTTCATCAGCATGTCGTCCCGTGCGATGTCGACACCAACCTTCACCATCGTGGTAGTGCGCTTGAAAGAGAAATTGGATTTCTCTTTCATGCCCAAGTCCTTCACCACCAGGGTGATTCCAAATTTCTGTGTCTACACAATCATCTAGAATAGGTGTACAATCATGTACAATGCAATGAAAGTAATGCAAGTGAAATTGCCATTTGGAATTGCAAAAATTGAATGCAATTTATCGTCTTGGTTTTGTCAATAGCCCAGGTCAAGTGCATGCGGTTCATCCCCATCCACTCCTTCTTCTTCACCATGTCATAAGTTTCACACAACCCTGCAATATCCGACTTTGCTTTGGCACTCCACGAATGGAAGACTATGATGCAGCCGTGGTCTTGGAGATGATTCGAAGCAAAGCTGAAGGCTGACTGCAGAGCTTCATCTACCACATCCTCGTTCCAATCCGGCACCTCATGTGGCGGAGAAGACAGCCTAGGCACGGGCAAGTTCTCTAGGTAGTCAAAGAACATGACATCCACCCTTGGCCTAGCTTTAGGGACACCATGGAACATGGATGGTTTCCTCGCCGACACTTGCCAAGGAATAATGCAATCTATAATGATGATAAATGAACTCAAAGTACAACCATTTGAATGAGAACTTATGACCATATTTTCAAATCCAAATGAGACATGCATACCTTGTTCAAGAAGTCCAAGACTTCTTTGTACCATGTCTTTGTCTTGGACTCCATGTCATCTACTAGGTCGTCAATGGAGATGTTGAGAATCAGATTCTCAGACCTGTCCAACTCGTCGTCACTAAGAACGATTGCCTTTGTCACATGAGTGATGACCTCCTCCGTGAGTTGTGAGAGGGTGGCCTTCTTCTTCACTCCACTTTGCGATCCGACTTGTAGCTCGGAGCCTTGATCCATCATGGAGGATGCTGGAACTTGGCTATCACCCTCGGCCTTCTTCTTCCCTTTGACCCTGGCCTTCTCTTCTTTCTCCATCTCCTTCTCCTTCTCCTTCTCCGCCATCTTGGCAAGTCTCTTTGCTTCCTTCTTTTCCTTGGCAGTGAGAAGGACTTGAAAATGGGCCTCCTTTTTTCGGTCATTGGCTTCCCTCCTCGCAATGGCCTTCCTCTTTTGCCTATCTGTCATTCCTGCGAACTCGTCCACATTCAAATCTATGGCCCCTTTGCCATCCAACGATGCTCGCAACTACACCTCGGACGGATGAGTGAATGCTGTTGCACAGTCCAAGTACCATGCTCCTCCACTGAGGTGAGCTGTGGTAAACGTGCGTAGTTGGTTTGCTGAGAACATGCAGTCCCCTGAGCTACGGTCCAACCATGACGCTAGGAAGGGAGGCAAGTCTTTCCTTTCAATGGCACCCTTCGCTTCGAGCTCATACTTGAAATAGTTGTAGAAAGAAGAATCAGTCATTCTAGGCAATTAGAGACATGACAACAATAATATAGATGAGCTCAACACATGCAATTGAGTTTCACAACCATCCACATTCTATCACATTCAATGTGACAGAAGTAGATGTTTTCAAGGGGTTTATCATGCACACATTAGAATTTAAAGAAATGAGTTGTTGCCAAACCGATTCCAATCTCATAGGTCTAAAAACATATTGGTAGAGAACCCTCCTAACCACTAAGTTGGACCCCTCAGAATTCGTAAAGGAATCCCCCTTCTTGAAATAATTTCCTCCTTTCAAGTAAGGATGGAATCCTTGGTTCCAGATCTTCCTCCTCCATCCCTCAATGTACTCTTGCAAGGTTTCTGGTTGGAGTAGGACCTTCATGTCGATCTTGATGTTGTCTTGTTTGACGACCGCCTCGAAGTACTCCATTGCGGCATCTTCGAGCTGCACGAATTGATGATCCCAATAAATAGTTTCAGTCTACCGTTACGAATAAAGAGACATTACAAATTGACACATGTTATAATCAATTGTCATAACGAAACCGTAGAAATCAACAAATGAAGTCGGCTAAGGCACTTACCCCCGCAAACCAGACACACTTGTTCAAGAAAGGGCCAAGGTGTGTTTCGGAGACTAGCCTGGCTAGGAACTTCTTCGCATCACGAGATGGGATGGAAGAGTTCCACCACTGCAAGAACTTCACCTTGTGATCTGCCGTGGTGTTGCACGTGGCTACCATTTGCAATTTTTCTAGTGTCATCTTTGGCACCTCGTTGGAGCTCCAATGCCTCTCCACGTGCATTACCATGAATGAATTGAGTCATGTTTATATAGGCAAGTCCGATCCTAGATAATTTATTGGCATGATTTCATGAACATGAGGACTCACCTCTTTGAGGAAGCCTGCCCCATGAGCGGGATTGGCCACTATCAGGAACTTGATCATTTTCACGTATAGCTTCATGTTTTTTTCCTTGGCCCCTACCCTCATGGCATGAACTGCTCCTTTAGCACTCTTTTCATCAGTTGATGTTGTCTCGTGGTATCTTTGAAGCGCCACATCTACTACCTATGCAATCTCTTGCTGTGGTGTCCCAAGAGTACATATATTGTGAGAAAATTGGACGAGTAAGAAGCACAAGAACACCAAAGAAGATTCCAATTGAGTACTTCACATATATAGAGAATGTGTATCTCACCCTGAAGACGAATGAGGTGAAGACCTTAGCCGGCATGGAGTACCATGTCTTCTTCAATGGCATTGCCACGCATTTTTTCTTCTCTGATGGCCTGAGCATGTCATTGAACCTTTCCATTGGTAGAAAGCCATACTTTTGTACCCGGTACAGAGTATGTACCAAGTTTGTCTTCACATGGGAGTCCTCCGTAGACCTGCATAGTGGTCAAAAGTTCACGCTTTGAGTACATCATTTTGCAAGTGTACCAAAACATCAGATTCAGGTTTGAAACTCAGAATGAAATGATATTGGGATTAGTGACCTCACTTATTGATGTCGTGCATGATTTGCATGATAATCTCAATTTTGCCTTTGGTGTCCAAAATAATGTTGTCGACCCCATAATGCCAATCAGGATTTGTAGAATACATTCTGGAGATGACATTCATCCAGGCCAAGCGTCGGTGGTTTCCGTCGTAGACGAAGAACTTCAAGTTCTTGAGGAATTTCAATGCGGGCTGTGAGTTCACGTACTCCTCAAATGTAGCATTCTTTTCCTTCCAGAGAGGGTCCCATTCATCCATCTCCTGCGCCGTGAACTGTGATGTCTCGCCCGCCTCATTCGTGGTAGAAATGTAGAAGACTATTGCCCCATCACGATATCCACATGCAAACTCTTGCTCAAGAAATTGCACATCGCTTGAGAGAGTCGGCCGCACCATTGGCATAGCGACAAGCCAGCAAAGTGGAGTCAGAAATCGGAATATGTGTTCCGGCTTCATCCTCAACGCATTGATGGTGGAGACGGAGTCTACTTTTTGCAACCTCCTTAGGTCATCCTTCAACAAGTCTTTCTCCTCTTCGGCTAGCATATCCTCCTCCATTGGGTGTCCTTCCTCTACTCCGATTTCAATTTGGATAGTGTCATTGGTTCCTGGTGTCTCCAAAATTCTATCATCTTGAGTTACATTCATAGGCGACACATCCATTTGCCAAGGCAACCACGAAAGACGATGACCAAATACGCATGGATAGGAATAAATGTACATGAGATATACGAAAGCCAAACTCCACGACAATGGACCCAACGCATCACTTGAACGACCAATTGAAACAGCACATGTAATAAAATTTTGAAAGATGTTCAAAATATGGTTTACTCAAAGGTCACACCTAGCATACACTATAATTTGTAATTATAAATGACATCAAGTCCGGTCAACCCTCAAGAATCTCAACATCACTCTCTGAGTTTGAAGTCAAAAGAATGATGACCTCTCCATGCCTACCCACACTATCGCTACAATCACATTCCTCAAACCATGGACTAACGATGGACAAGGACATTTGTGGCTTTGAGCTATATTTGGTATCAGAACTCTCAAAGGAAAACTTCGCCCACATGCGTTTGCGAGTATATCTTGCAATCAAGTGACCCAGCCAATTGGTATTTTGACTAAGCTTCGTTTCCTGAGAAGCCCAAGGTGGAAGAGAATCACCATTTCTAATATTTTGAGGCCTTAACAAATCCTCCTCATCGCCCCCTTCGTCTTCGGAGTCACTTGATCCATCGATGTCTTCATTCGCGGGAGTTTTCGACTCGGACTGCACTCTAACGTCTTCTTCTGTGCCAGGCGTCACTGAATTCACCAAGCTAGACAGTAATCTAGTAGTTCTGTCAAAAACTTGAAACCAAAATGACGAAAGATAAGATCAATTCCCACAGTCAAGTCGGATCCGACTGAACCTTTAGGCGTGTCTGCTCGCCCCCCCAAAAGTCGGACCCCAAACTATTGGGATTGAATTGACAACATTTTTGACCAAGTGGAAACTAGAATGCAAAGGCAGGGAGAAGAGCTCTTGCGATCAGGGGCTGGACCTCTTCCCACAGCGGCAAGAGTCTTGCATTCCTTTCAAAGCAAATTGGGACACAGAGAGAGCCCACAGCGAGGGCACCGCGAGGCTATCACCTCCAACGCGGCCCCTCTCACCGCGAACCGTGAGCCCTCGCGGCGAACCAAAATTCCACAGGGTCCCATTTTTTGGGGGTGGAGCTGGCACCTGCCAAAGTCAAGTTGGATTCAACTGAACCTTTGGGCATGTCTGCTCGACCCCCCAAAAGTGGGACCCCAAACTATTGGGATTGAACTAACAACATTTTTGACCAACTGGAAACTAGAATGCAAGGGTAGGGAGAAGAGCTCTTGCGGTTAGGGGCTGGACCTCTTCTAGAGCGGCAAGAGTCCCACATTCCTTTCAAAGCAAATCGGGACACAGACAGAGCCCACGGCGAGGGCACCGCGAGGCCATCACCTCCAACGCGGCCCCTCTCACCGCAAATCGTGAGTCCCAACGGCGAACCAAAATTCCTCAAGGTCTCAAGAATGCTTTAAGTTCTACAACCAAGATTTCAACGTCAATTTCGTACTCAGGGAATGGGCATGAATTCGAACCTTCTATTTGCCGCCGAGCTTGCATGTCCACAATATTGGCGTCGCTTCCACGTTCGTCACATCATCTTTTGCGCGGCTTCGTGTTGCTCGCTTCCCAAGCGCACTCTTCTCCCTCTATGCTCGTATCATGGTGGACGCCTCGTGAAAATTTAGCAACAACTCACACATTCCTTCAGATTTGGGATTCGGAATTTTAGAGGGGGAGGGCAGCCGTGCCCAGGAGGCGGTGCTTGGCATGGTGCAGGGGATGGAGAGTACCGATGGAGGGGAGGATGAGGTGGTGGAGAGCCCCAAATTAGCAAGAGGAGGGAGGGATGGGCAAGCGGCCCATGCCGCAGCCAACTTCGGCACACCTCACCCAAGTAAGGGGAATCAATGCAGATGGAGGGGAAGGCGGGGAGGGTCGACCGATCCGCCCCCCTTTTTTCTAATTCCCATATCTCTCCACCACCACCCTCACTGGATTTATAAAGGGCATGCACTTCGCAAAATGTCGACCTCTTCGACAATGTGATTAAGGAAATGTGGCCATGCAAAACTGTCGCCATGCACACGATGGTCGCGACTATGCAGTCATCCATGGGGCTTTATTTGGGCTTCGGTGTGCTTAGACTAGAAAATGGATGACATTTTTAATCTGCATATCTCATGCATGTTAAAGGTCTATGATGTCTCTATCTTCGCCAATTCTACAAAGTAATCCTACCTGTTGATCTTTAGTCCTTAATTCCACGGCCCTTATTCCTTTATTTTTTATATGCCGAATTTCAGGGACTAAGAGCAGGATTCGTAATTGTAAAAATGGCCCGCTACTTCTATACAGTCAGAGTTTACGTTTCTTCCCAAAAGCCTTCCGCTCACGACGGAGACTAATCACTTGTTTCTCTTAGGGGATCCACGGTTCGCCCCAAATTGTGTTTTATGGGTAATTGACTACCCCTACGGGATCTCTTGTTTTCCTAATTGTTCAATTTTACAAACACATAAGACACACTGATTTCTGGAATCATATACCTCCTTTGCACAAGAGAAAACGGAGAATGTCAATTAGGACTAGAAGAATGAAATACCAAAAATGGAATTAATACTCACAGTGGCACCGGAGTTGCCTTCTTTCTTCCGGTTGGCACTTGATTCCTCTAGCATGGCTTGACTTCCAACATCATTTTTTGGTGTGGGGCCATCCTCTCCACTACTTCCTCTACCAGCAAAGCGTAGGGACTTCCTCAGCTCTCTAGGTGTAGACTGAGAAGTCCTAGACACTACCTTCTTCTTGTTCATCCTGGACTTCTTGAGAGCCTTAGAAGATGAAAAATTAAAACTACGACGCCTCTTTCTACTCCTCATGTCAATCAACGTAGGCTCCACTCTCCGGGTGTTTACAAGCATGGGGTGAATGAAGTTGACATAAGGCCTCCCTCTCTTCTACACAAGGTACGTGAGACAAACAAAATAAAACTAGAGTAAGCATGATGTCACAATAGACTTATCAAATAGTCCAAGGTCTTCTACAATTTTCCCTAGGCATGGGACATTAGGATGTGAATTCCATTGAATAATTTCTTCCCCGTTGCCATCGAGGACGTTAACTCCACTTCATGGTACACCTTTGAATGCGTTAGGAAAGGGCAATTAAATGAAACTGGAGGTTTGAAGAATGCACACCAAAATTAACTTTGCCCAACTTCGAATGTTGAGGGGTGGCAGCTCTAGCATGTATTGAGAGGACTGTCGGAATTCAATGCTCAAGCCGTTTCAATGCTTTCATAGTCCCCAACACGTAATAAATGAAACTTGAGATGGCAGTGCACAAATTATGGTTTCCCATGGCAGTTGATTTTCTTGCTCCATTAAGGAGAAAATTAACACACTCATTACAATTTACTATTTGCTCACCTAAATTTAATTTTCTTGAAAATAGAATATACATAAGGCCACAAAAATTTTGTTGCCTTCACTATTTTCAAAGTTGCGGTCCCTTTAGAATTCCAACCACCTCTTGACCCTGCTTTGTGAGGATGGCTTGTGTTTGAGTGCATGGTCAAGATGTTCCACTAGTGTTTCCTGTAGACAAGGGACAACATGCCAAAGTCATGAGTCACCTCCTACACGTTCGCTTTCGATGTCGTACCCCTTAGTGACACTTACCACCTTAAGTTCACCTTCCAATGCTTCCAAGCACTTAATACTTTAGTGGCACCAAGGGTCACACTCCCCTAACATTGCACATGCCACATACATCCAATGTTAGACTTCCATTCCAACTCTTTGTGCTAAGTCCCAGTCACCGAGACTACTAGCACACACACACACACATCATGACACCGGGGCATGTTACTTGGTAACATGGGTCAGAACTTCCATCTTATTGTGCAAGGACCCATGGTGGCACTACTCACCATGGTCCTAACCGCCCTTGAGTGTCATCCCAACTCCATACTAGGCTCCTTGTATATTTGCTACTTTCTACTTCGTCACTAATCGGGACTCACCATTCGGGACACCTCAACATAGCCTAGCAAGGAGTGGGACTCCACCCAACCGATGCCACGAGACACCCACAAGTGTCCCATGGTGCCTTGGAGTGGTGGTGACCCCACACCACCAACCTTGAGTCATTAAGACTTACCAAGGCTCCAAGAGGAAGTGAGGAGGGAGACCAACCCCTCCTATAGTACTCTTTGTGAGATTCAGCAGACCCCCCCCCCTTGTATGTCAAAGGGGACTCCCAAAACCACTTTGGTTTTGGAAGACCACCCCATTTCTCCTGATTCGCCCTAGTTTGGGACTCCCAAACTTCCACCCGGCATAAATTTGCGGTTTGGGCTCCAAATCTCACATGCGAGCCCATTTTCGACATCTACTCAACGAGTAGATACTTATGGACTACTCACTTGACCGATTTGGACAAGTCCTTGCAAAGTTATTGCCCTCCAAAGATTCAGGTCCATTGGGAGAGGCGTCATGCCTTCACCATGGTGCTTCTCTTGGCCTTAACTTGAGGCTCCTACCTTAGAACCTCGTAATGCTTGTCAATCTAACATCCTTGAGTTCTTAGCTTTCCAAGGATATGCTACATGACATACTTCATGGAGGGATTCCTCATGAACCCCTCCCTCCTAGCCCTTAGGTGTCCCGGCGCTACCCGGACACCTCCACCTTTGAACGCCCATAACTTTTGCCTCACAAGTCCAAATCATGCGTTCTATAGACGGCTAGAAGTGTCTCCTCGAGACCTTTCCAAATATGTATCACACACCCTCAAATTCGTTCAGATCAGAGCGCTAACACGCTCTAATCGCTCGAGACTCCTAGTCCCCCTCACTTCATCTCTTACAAGGCTTGGGGAGTCACCCCCAATGTCCTCCTTGCTCACCAAGGTGGCACGGGCACGCCTTGTGATGAGGGTCGTGACATTCGATTTATAGAGTCCTCCATCTACATTGAAGAGGAAAAGTTGTCCCAGTCACATGAATTGGTGCAATCCATTTCAGTTGTCAAGAGTCTAAATGGAGATGGCCATTGTTGGTACCTAGTCCTCAGGAACTATAGGGCTTATGGTCTTCGGCTCTCCATGTTAAGAGTTTCAACATAAATTTGGAGTCGACAGTCAGATAATTCCATAGTTGACATGCCGTATGTTGCACGCAAGGTGTCACCCAGTCCACCTCGTGTAGTCTTCCCAGTGCTACTTGACAATAAAATTCTACGGTCAGTAAAGGTAGAGAAATTAGAATCCATCATAGAATTGTCGAGTGAATCGGAAGGGGAGTCACCTAATGTGATGCTTAAAAAGCAACAACGCCCAATCCCTTTTGAGTCAAGGGAAAAGGTTTCTACACACTCAGAACCAAACAGCCCCTCCAATAGTCCAACCCCATCTCTATTGTCACGTCCTCCAGTGCCCCCATCTCCGACTCATCAAGTCAGTATTATAGAGTACTTGAAGAAATTAGCGATTATGCACCATTCTCAGAATGAACTGTCCAACATGGATGTTGACGCTGTGAAACACCATCGTGTGCAATACTTGCCCACACATTTCAATGGCGACGTCATCTTCAAATTGCCTTCGTGTCGATTCGCGTCCTCTTCCTCGGCAGCCAAGAACCTTGAGGGAATGGACAGGCGGTACGACAGACACCCGTGGTGTAAGTTGATGACCACGAACATTCACAACTCTGACAACCTCAAGTTCCATAAGTCATACTACGCCGAACACCTTGGTTTTCAAAATCCTGCCTGTGATTATGTAAAAAGGGCTTCCAAAATGAACGAAACAAAGTGGACCGGTTACACAATCTGTCCTTTTACTAAAGGAGGGAGTCCTCCCAATGATTGTACTCTAGTATGCAAAGTTTGCAAGAGCACACCCTTGTGCTTGAATACATGTGATGCTAGAATATACTACATATATTGCGAAAATGAAAAAATGACTAGGGCTGCTATATACTTCAGAGATCATATGCACCCTATAGCGAAGGGCATGTATAGAGACTCCGCGGAGAAAATCTCAAGACTCATCGCACAATAGGTGGTCAAAACGCCCACGGCCACCAACTCTGCAATTGCGCTCTCCACCAGCAAAGAGTTCCTCACGAACTATTTGTTTCCCAATGAAGAGGGGGAGAAAGAGATGTTGAAGGGAGAGGAACTAGAGGAAGTCATGGATCGATTCCAATATCTTAGCAGTTCGAACATTAGGAATGTCATATCATCGTTTCGCTCCAACAACAAGGGAGGGTCATCGACAACATCATGACAATGAAGAAAGAGTCAAAGTTCAAGTTCATACATGACAGTGTCTTCCCAAGACAGGGAAGGGAGAAGGTCTACCTCTTCAAAATGCTCACAAAATGACCCAGAAGTGGAGTGGACCTCGTCAAACGAATGCAACTAGGAGGGGATTTACAAAACGCACGGATAATGTTTGACCACGTCAGACGTGTCAACGAGTGGAGTACCATGGCATGCCACGTGTACGATGTGGAGTACAAAAAAGTCATGACCATGGCCACCTGCGATATGCAATTGGAGAATACAGAGATCCAAGTCCAGTTCTGGAGATCTCTAAACATGGTCATGGCAAGACATGGAGTAGAACACACCAACTTCAAAGGATTCATGGCAGATAGCGCGGTGGCCAATTGGAATGCGGCACGGATTGTCTACGGAAGTGGGTTGCCCGATGAGAAAATGGAGAATCACGAGAGGACATGTTTGCTGCATTGGAGTAGTTCGCTCCACAAGCATACCCAGAAGCACATCAAGGAAGCATTCCAACAACAACACATTACCCTCTACAAACAATACAAAGAATCAAAGACTGTCGAAGAAGTAGAGACGCGATACCTCGCAATTTGATCATGGTGGTTTTTGTCGGGTGCTGCAAGTGAAGAAGACCTTCATCACTTGGACCACTGGCTAGCCTTCTAGCATTTTCGATACCTGTAGTGGGGAGGCTTCATGACTATGGTAAGTGACCTCCTAAGTTGATTTTGGAGTATCCATCCTCTTGTATTTAAAGCGGTTGTTGAAAAATAGAGGTGTACCCTCCAAACTTAGAGGCATGTACATGGCAACTTTGATTGAGAATATTCTAGTAGGAATTACTTTAAATTTTTACGAAATTATTGATGAGCATATAAGGGGGGACCCAAATGAGCAGTTCAAGGATAGGGACCCTAGACCTTAGTCGAATCCAACTGAAGGTTCTGGTCTCCCAAATGTTACTCTTTTTTTAAGGACTCCCACTCATGAGGGAGCTCTTGGACCCCCTCCTGAGAATCTCATGTCAGTATTTTTCCTTCCAAGTAGACATCTTGTGTAATGCTCATTCGTAGAGAAAAGAATCTCTTTTGTATTCTTACCTTCACGAACGTCTTGCTCTCTAAGAAAATGAGGTTCATACATTTGCAATGAGTCCAGGATGATCACATGGGCTATTAACCCTCGAATATGAAATTGGACGTCCTCACTCATGTGTTATGGATGGATGGATTTGTAGAAATTGAGTTTGGAGGAGATGACCAACCTTCTTTTCGGCAATTTGTCCGAAACGGTTCACAACAAATGGCTTCAAATGTCGGGAAAGCGAGGAAACAACCTCTTCAACACAACTTGCGATGACAGCATTCGTGCATGGATGCAAATGACCAACTATCGGGCATACCTTAGAGGACATGCATCTAGATCAGGGCTGTCCAAGGGGGAGCTCAAACTCAGAGCTGCGAGACGAAGTGGATGTCCCAAGAAAATTGCAAAAGCATTGAACACGTTGCCTGGAGCAGAGGGGGTGGGAACAAGAATACCACACTTGGAAGGAGAGGAAATCTTTGGGAGCATAAAGAGGAAGTTGGACATACCCATCGGTGATGCTGGAGATTCACATAGACCGGACAAAGTGAACTTCTCTCAACCGCGTGTGAGAACCAGGTCCACAACGGCTTCTCTTCAATCTTTGGAGGGTCCAAGTGAACAACCTCAAACCCAGAACCCTAAACATGTCACTACGGCATTTGAAAGTGACTATGACACCTCTAAGTGGCACATTGCTAGGATCAACCACAAGTCCAATGCAAAATGCCACGCTCAACAACAGACCACCAACATCAAGTGCGCCTCCAAAATCGCAAGGGGAAGGAAGGGAACACCAGCTCCAACCTATCGGGGCAAAAAAGAGGATTATGGGAGCAAGTGGGAGGTGGTGGCCGACTTTTGGTTCTGTTGGGATGACATTGAACGATGTGTAAAGGGTAAGAAAAGGAAGTGGGTCATTGACTAGCCTGAGGTACCAGAGGTGTGGCCCGTTCTTAGTGGGACCAACCTCAATAGGGAGGAACTCTGCTACTGCAACATGCAAGCTTCCACCTTCAGGAAAGGTCGACATTGTCCCCACGGCAACTCTTCACTATGTTGAAAGTTTTCCAAACTGTCTCGTACAACCAACCATCGCCCAAGAACCCAGATGCATATCCAATGCTTAGAAACAACTGAACCATTCGGAGGATAGCCAATGCACCAACTACGGAACAATGCAACAAGTGGAAAAGTGCAGCAAATGTTAAAGGACAAATAGTAGGAGTCACCTTGCTCCCGTTTCTAGGCCTTGGTGCAATAGTGGCGCTTGAGACAGGGATAGACCCTAACAAAAACATCTATCGAATTACAGTGGATATGTTCCCCACGTGCACATGCCTAGACTTTGTGATTATGGTTGTTTCAGCTATTGGAGGTCGACAGCAATACGTGAATTGCAAACACCTATACTATTTGTATAGGTACTTCTGCAAGATGGACATCCATGAAGACAAATTCATGCATGCACCTAGTTATAGCTTCAATGAACTAAAGGTACTCCTAGTTCGAGCAAGAATCATTACAGTTCCAGAATAGACATTTCTACATTTATCCACATACTTCAATTACATAGTTTTCATTTGCATATATTGCGATTGAAATCATTTGCAGTATACAGAGGGAAAATGTTAATCCATTTCTTATTTATAGAAGCATGTTTCATAAGTGAAGTGCGTTGTTGCTTATTCATAGAAATAACTATATTTCCAAGTCTTTTTCCTAGTTTCAAAACGTCTTCATAGTCTTTTTACTTCCAATGTGTTCCCATTCATTTTCCCATTTCCTTAATTTATATTTTTATTTTATTTCTCTGTCCCTAGTTTTCTTTTCCCAATTTTTTTTTCCTTTCCCCATTTTTTTTTCTCTTCCCATTTTTTTCCTTTCCCCATTTTTTTCCTTTTCCCATTTCTCCCTTCTTTCCCCATTTTTTTTCCTTTTCCCATTTTTTTTTCTTTCTCCATTTTTTCCCTTTCCTCATTCCTTGGATTCCTCTTTTTTTTTCCTTTTCACATTTCGTTTATCTTCTCCATTCTCTACAATTTGGGAGAGGATGTCAACATTTTGGAAGTTCTTACAATTATGAAGAGAAATGAATTTTATAATTATAAATTATGTAAACCACCAAAACTAAAGATTCCAGTCAAATGCCGACCCTAAATCCACCATGGCTTTTACTCATCATTTCACCCAAACCTTGAGGTTTTCTACTCACCCTACACATATGCACTTATACAAACTCACATGAAAAATCCCAATTGTTCTAGGATATTCAGACACCAAATCCTATGTATTCAAATTAGATAGTGAAAACAACACAACTAAGTTGTGTCCAAATGGCATCTACCTATAATACTGAAACTGTTTAGTATATTTCCCATTGTAATCATTGAACTAAGTGCTACAACTTTCCAATAAAATTTGACACTCTTTTCCCATAGTAATAGGCAATTTTAGAAGAATAAAAAATAACTCATTCCGGAGTCCATGGTTTTAGGGGACACGGTCATAGGTCACAATATTCACTTAAAATAGGAAAATTTTGTCTATTTTGGGAAAAAAAATGATCAAAAAATATTTGGGGGCAAAAAATTGCCCCAAAAAAGTTTTGGAGGCTCTAGGCTCACATACTCCACACTCACAGCTCATAGGCTCATAGCTCTAAGCTTACATGCTAGCGTCGTTGAGTTTGAGACTAAAACTCACAAGTTATTCCAAGCTCAGGGGATTCTTGTGTATTGCAAGGATGTCGCCATTGTGCACAATTGAAGTTCACGCCTAAGAAATGTGCCTGCACAATGTGAACATTCATGTTGCGAATGACTCATGACAATTGAACACATTGCATTACTAATATTTCAAATTGAATCCTATATATAGTAAACCCGACACAAAAAAATGTGTATTGGACCTTGGAAGACAACACAAAATTGTAGTCCTATATCTGCCAAGACCCCATATGTTGTGCACTTCTTTGCAAGCAATGAGGTATCAAAGAACTTGTAATGAACATACAACAAAAAATCATTAACTACTAATGCAGTTGTGACAACGATACTCACCGTGGTTGAATGAAGACTTGCATAAACAATATATATGTTGTTGAAGCCTCAACTAGCAATGATGAAATGAAAGTCTTTAAACCACAAAATCCTAAAATAAGCACAGTGAATGAAGATCACCATCAATAGCTAGTTTGCTACTCTACTTCAAAGTTTCTTCAAGCAACAAAAACCACATTTGATTGAGTAGATACTATAATTCATGAGAACTTTAGAAATCGGGTTGAATGAACCCAAGAGTCTGTGCGACCATCACCACTATTACTTCAATCTCCCATTACTATCTGATTCTTATTATCACTAAAGAAACTTAATTATAGTATGTTGAATTGCTATAGTGGAAGCAAAGAACAAACCTAAAATACAAAGCAAGGAATTATAGTGGTGAGGAAAATTATACTTGAAGAACATGGATATTGGTACTCTTGGAGGTTTGATCAAGTACACCTCCACTTCAAGCTAAAAGTGAACTACTTTCTTTATAATTCTGAGAACCTCAATGACACGCCCCTATCTCCTTGGGTTGCCCGAAGTGCCTTAGTGAGCAAGGGGGACCTTGGAGGTGACTTCCCTAGCCTTGCAATAGTCTAAGAAGGGAGAAATGAGAGACTCTTGATCAAACAAGGTGCAATAGCGCCTTGGATAAGAAGAGAATGGTAGCATGTTATACATTTTTGGAAAGTTTTTGAGAAGACGCTTCTAACCGTTGAAAGAATGCTTGATTTGAACTAATAGGCTAGAAATTATGGCCTTTCCAAGTTAGGGTGTCTTGGTGGCGATGAGACACTTAAGGGTTAGGAGTGAGGGGTTCCCAAAGAATCACTCAACAAAGTATGGCATGTAGCATATCATTAGAAACCTGTGAAGACAAAGAAGATAGAATGCTAAGCATTATGAGGTTTTAAGATATGAGCTAGAAGTTATAGCCAAGAGAAGGGCCATGGTGAAGGCGTGATGCCACTCCTCGTGAACCCAAATATTTGGAGGGCTATAACTTTGTGAGAAACCTATCCAAGTGGGACAAGTGAATAATCTACAAGCATCTACTTGTTGCAAAAATATCCAGAATGGACTCACATATGGGATTTTGATCCTGGATTGCAAAGTTACGGCGTTTGGAAGTTTGAGAGTCCAAATGGAGTTGGAAATGGGTTGGAAATGGGTGGTCTTCCAATACCCAAGGGGATTTGGGAAGTTATTTCGACCTATAAGGGGGGTCTATCGAATACCACAAAGATTACTATGGGAGGGGGTGATCTCCCTCCTCTCTCCCTCTTTGAGCCTTGGTGAGGCCTAAAGACTTGAGGTTGGTGATGCGACTTTACCACCAGCTTCAAGGCACCATGGGACATTTTTGTGGGTGATTCAAGGCACCAGTTAGATGGAGGCCCACTCTTTGCTAGGCCATATGCGATGTATCCTAAGTTGCAATTTTGAAAGTAACAAATGCACAACGGGCCTAGTATGGAGTGGGGTGACAACCAAAGGTGGTTAGAATTGTAGTGAGTAGTGCCACCGTGAATCGTAGTACAATAAGATGGAAGTTTTGCCTCATGTCAACAAGTGACATGCTAGGTGTCATGTGTGGAATGCATGCTAGTAGTCTCGAGGTCTAGAACTTTGCACTGTGAGTTGAAAATGAGAACTAATGGTGTGGGTGCATGGCATGTGCAATGTTAGTTAGCTTTGGGCCCAAGTGATACTCGAATTGAAGCGTAGTGAGCCTTGCAAGTTGTAAAGGTCTTGTAAAGGCTACATGGAGCTATAAGGTGTTACTAGGGTAGTGACACTCGATCTATCTTCCTTCCTCCCTCTATCTTGCGCCTCCTTCTCTCTCCTTCTTCAGCACATCTCCTTCTTTCTCTTCTAGTAGCGCACACCACGCATTGACAACCCCATGGGTACTTGAATTCTTTAGGAACCTAGTTTGGAAGGGTGGAGTGGGCTTCCCTCAAAGGCCAATTGGATTCAACTAATCCTTAGGAGGTGCCAACTCCAACCCCCAAAAATGGGCCCCAAAAATTCTTATTTCCCATTTCTTGCAATTTGAGTGGTGCTCCTAAGGATACTTATTTGCACCTTGAATGACCACACTAGCTTGTCCCCTTAGCCTGTCCTCTTAGCTTGTGATCCCAGCCTACAATACTGGGCTTCTATTATCAGAGTTTGAATGGAAAAAAAATTAGAAGATAGGGGTCATAGAGACAGTAATGTGGTGTGCCAAGCAGCCACAATGTGCACCTCAACTCCTCCAATTGCATGTGCCATACATGAACAGCCTTGTAGCTACTTGAATTCTTTGGAGGCCCATTTTAGTAGGGTGGAGCAAGCATCCTTTAGGGGCTAGTTGGATCCAATTGACCCTTGGGGGTGCTAGCTCCCCCCCTAAAATGGTCCCTCCCAAATTTTGTTTTTACTTCTTGCAATTTGAGTGGTGCTCCTAAAGAAAATTATTTGTACCTTGAACTCCTACACTAGCTTGTCTCCTTGGCCTATCCCTTGATCCCATAGCATAGGGCTTCTGTCATCAGAGTTTAAACATAATAATCGAAATTGGAAGATGGGGGTTGTGAGGTGACATGCTGCAACTCCTCCGATTGCACTCCTCGCATTGATACCCTTGTGACTACTTGAATTCTTTGGGGGTTGATTTTCGAGGGGTAGAGTCGGCTCTCTTTAGAGACCAATCAGATCCAATTAACCCTTAGGGAATCCTAGCTCTACCCAAAATGGGCCCCCCAAAATTTTGTTTTCCATTTCTTGCAAATTGAGTGGCGCTCTTAACAAAACTTATTTGCACCTTGAATGCCCACACTAGCTTGTCCCCTTGGCCTATCTTTCAATCCCATAGCACACGGCTTCCATCAATAGAATTTGAACCAAAAAAAATTGGAAGATGGGAGTCATAGGGTGGTGTGACACGCGGCTACAACACACACTTTGACTCCTCTTATAGTGAGAGCCATGCATTGACAATCCCACATGTGCTTGAATATTTTTGGGACCTATTTTAGATGGGTGGAGGGGGCTCCCCTTAGGGGCTACTAGTTGCATCCAATTGACCTTTAGGGATTGCTAGCTACCCCCTTATAAATTGTACTCGCCAAAATTTTGTTTTCCATTTCTTAAAATTTGAGTTGTGCTCCTACGGATACTTAATTACACTTTGAATGCCCTGTCATACGTGTAGTGGAGCGTAAGTATCATTACAACACCAAAACGTCGTAAAATGACTTGAAATATTGTCCCAAGGCAGGGGATTCTAGACTGTTGCTACAAGCTGCGATTATCCATATTACCAACTTAAGCTCTCTCTTCACCTCTTTTCTCTCTTTTCCGGATCACTACCTTTCGAGAATCCAATCCGGATCTACTTGTTTCCGGAATCCAGATTCGTCACTTTTCACACACAGTAGTTTTTGATGCCTCTGTTTTACCCTCAAAGGATCTACCTTTGATCTTGTAGAGGGGTAGGGACTCACCACTCATATTCCTCACACTCTCTTCTCTCTGTAAACTACACAAAACACACTTAGACCAAATGTTGCACTAGATCAGACCAAGAAGCACTCTCACAACTTCCTAGATGCCCAATCCGGAAGGTAGGTCACTCAGAGCCGTAACTAGTCTTCTCCACTACAATGACAGATCAATAGAAATTGGAATCGATGGGGGATTGTTAGTCGTTCAGTAGACTGATTCTACGGTTTGGCAGACCTTTCAGAGAGTAGGATGGGGATTTTTCCGTTGGCAGTTGCTTATCTCTGCATGGAACCCTCCTTGGTATTCCGGACTCATACCCACGCCACTCTTTGCCGGATTTCCGTTCTAGGGTTTTAAAGGCATTGTACACAAGACCGTATTTACAAGCCTAAACTACGTTACAAACGTTCCCTCCCAAATCAGATCCAATCACTTTAGATCCGGATTCCTCCTTTCCTCCTCCTCTCTCTTATACTTCAACTCTTTCACAAGCAAACATAGGAAAGCTGGATATACGACAAATCAATTCTTGAATGTCCACTTAGTGGCTCAAATTAAAGAAAGGATGATAAGATAACAACTATATGCACTAGGATGGAATGAGAGGACAACAAGCTTGTCCTCTTTTTAAAACTCAAAACCCAAAAGCCAAAAAGCCACCCGGAAATCTAGGTGACCAATCACAAACCTCTCGAGAAACCTAGAAAGTTAGATCTTACAAATCCGGAACCTGGGCCCACACTTCGAAACCCAGATAAGATTCAAAATTCAAATCCTAACTAACTAAAACCCTAACTACTTCGCCTTACGCGCCTTCTTCTAATTGCTCCTGCCTTGACTTGATGGTACCCGGATGGATGCCCTCAGAGTCGCTTTTGGAGTTGCCTTCACTGGAGTCGTCCTCAATGCTGCCCAAGTCTGGATCTTCCAGATTTCTGGAGGTGAGTCTTCCTCTTCCATGTCTTCCTCTTCTTCTTCCTCCTCTAATCCGGTTTGGTACTCCTCTTCCTCAAATTTCTCAATCTGAGTGACCTCCCTCTCGTCTTCTTCTCCTAGAGAGGTCTCATCCAGAATGATTTTGGTCCTCTCCTGCCTTGGTTGAGGTTGTTGCATGAGCTTGAAGCTTTCTGGATGAGTCCAAGCTGGATTCTTTAGTCCTCCAATCTGGTCGGCCAGGTCACTCCGGATAAGCAACCTAGGTGTCTAAAGGGGTTCCTTCTCAAGAACACGGATCGTTAGAATCAGTGGCGAGACGATAACTTCCGATGGCACTAATTCTTGTGCTGCATTCGACGGCTTGGTTGGCTCCTGAATTGTTTTCGTTCTTCCCCGGATGGTCTTCTCTAGTTGATTTGAGAAGGGTTCGGTTGAATGTCAGACAGTCTCCCTAGGAACTTTTGGTCTTGACTGAAGTGGTAGTGATGTCGTTAACTTCACTGGAGTTTCAATGTCAAAGTGGATTTCCAGAAAGTGGGAAAAATCCATGACATAGTCCGGATCAATCCGTCCTAAGAGCTGGTGCATCTCCATCCTTGATGAAAAGTTGAGTAAGATTCGGACTACCTTGGATCCAGTGAGATGTCCTTCCTTGATTAGCCGGTTCTGGATGAAGAAGGCCTTGACGATGAGCTCCGTAGGTCTATCTACCAGACCGGATAGGTTCTTGACCAGTTGTAGAGCTTCCTTCTCCCTCTAATTTTCTGTGGCTAACTCTCCTTCTGCCCAACTCAACCTAGCTTGAAGGTTAGTCTTCTCCTTCTCCAGATTCTCAATTTGTTCCTCCTTCCATCCCAGCTCTTCCGAATTTGGAAGTTTCTTCACCACGTCGAGTATCTCCTCTGGCTCGACCTTCAACTCCTTGCTAATCCTTCTGAGAAGGTCTGCCAAGGTCTCGTGGTACTCCTGTGCTTGCATCACCCATTCAAATTCGGTTTTGAAGAACCCGGAAATGTCTTCCTCAAGCTCCTCTGGAACCTTCTCCGGAATGGGGAGTTTCCCTCATGAAGCCGGATTGGTAGATTTCCTTTGTCTCCGATCTATGAGTTGCTCCTCCTCTTCTGTATCTTCCTCTTCCTCTTCCTCGAATGCCAACTACCCTGCCTCCACTTCATCCGTGAGGTCGTAATGTAGGATTGTGGATCCGGTGTTGTACTCTACCATTTCTGCGTCACTCAAACGTTCTACATAGTGGTAGAGGTGGAACAGGTAAGGACTGATTGGGCTGGTCTTAGCCTTTCCTACATTGGCGGCAAGTTTGGAGACCACTACTCCAATGACCTTCCCCTAGTGGACTAGTCTATCCTCCATTGCGCCAAAGATGGTGTTGGCCATTGTAACCGCAACCCGAGTAGGCCTTTCCAGATACAAGATCAGGATAAGGAACTCTAAGACCTACTTCTACCTCCCATCTAGAGAGTCACTAATGGCATACCCTTCCTTAGAATGGGCTGCATTCTTGAACTTCCCTACGGCGAACTTATCCATTCAAGAGGCTAATCCTGATCCCTTCTTGGGGAATCTGTATACCTTTGCCCATACCTCGTCCCTCCAAGTTCCAGGTCGCCCCCTCACTATTAGCTCATATTGATTTGGAGCTCCTATGATGAGCTCCTAAATCATCCGATTATTCTTTACAGTCCATGGCCTAAGGAACAGACCAACACACCCTATTGTGCTCAAGTCATCTTCTAACTACGACTGGTCTATCAATCTTTTTGGAATGGTCGAACAGACCATCCATTGCGTAACTAATGGTTTACGGATATCTCCCTCTACCATCGTAAACTGGAACTAATTGAACTGTTGAAACACTCTCTAATTCACCACTCTTTCACTCAATTATATAAGTGCAAAATCACTGCGGAAGAAAGAGGAAGAAAAAATGGGAGTGGCGGGGGTTAAGTACCTATCATCCTACCGACCATTCCAGAAGTGGACCATTTACCCATGATGGTTCCCTAGATTCCTAGACCAGAACTCTAGACCATAGGCTGTTGCTATCCGAGTTTCTGGAATCCAGATCCATCTTAGATCCTTTTACGGAATACCTGGATCATCCTCTCAACTTTAATGCAAAGTTTAGGCTAAGAGGATTCTTATTCTATTCTCTTATAAGAAATTTTGAAAAATTCTATACTATTATAGACCTATTTTATACTAACCTGGTGGATTCTGAGATTACATCTGACGACATGCCCACACTAGCATGTCCCCTTATCATGTCCCTTTGGCCTGTCCCCTAATCTTGTAGCACTCGCTTCCATCATTAGAATTTGAATAAAAAAAATGAGAAGATGGGGGTCGCAAGGTGGCATGCAGCAAGGCCACAACACCAGCTTCCACTCCTCCAATTGTGCGCCATGCATAGACACCCTTGCAGCTACTTGAGTTCTTGGGGTCCCCATTTAGTAGGCGTGGAGAAAGCCCCCTTTAGGTGCAAGTCAGATCCGACTAACCCATAGGGGGGTGAAAGCTCCCCCCTCCAAATGGCCCCCCCAAATTTTGTTTTCTATTTCTTGCAAATTGAGTGGCACTCCCAACGAATCTTCTTTGCACCTTGGACACCTACAATAGTGTGTCCCCTTTGCCTATGCCTTGATCCCACATAACAA
Source organism: Straminergon stramineum (assembly GCA_963920665.1). Classification (NCBI taxonomy): domain Eukaryota; kingdom Viridiplantae; phylum Streptophyta; class Bryopsida; order Hypnales; family Calliergonaceae; genus Straminergon; species Straminergon stramineum. The sequence continues at coordinate 253,723 of OY987273.1, forward strand.
CGTTTTTATCATCAAAGGTTTGAATGGAAAAAGATATTGGAAAATGGGGGTTGCGGGGTGGAGCATCATGACTTCTCCAACTACGCATGCCACGCATTGACACCCTTGTGGCTACTTGCATTCTTTGGGGGCCCATTTTAGAGGGGTGGAGCTAGCTTCCCATAGGGACTCATCATATCTAACTTACCCTTAGGGAATGCTAGCTCCACACTCCTAAAATGGGCCCCTAAAAATTTTGGTTTGCATTTCTTGCAATTTGAATGGCACTCCTAAATAAACTTATTTGCACCTTGAACGCCTACATTAGCTTGTCTCCTAATCCTACAACACAGGCTTCCATCATCAAAGTTTGAACAAAAAAAATTGGAAAATGGGGGTCGGAAGGTGGCATGCTACGCAGCCACAACCTACACTTTGACTCCCCCAACAACATGACCTAAGCATTGACACCCGCATAGGTGGTTGAATCCTTTTGGATCCATTTTGGAGGGTTGAAGTGGGCTCCCCTCTACACCTAGTCGAATGTGATTGAACCTTATGGGTGCCAACTCTACCCCACCCCACCCCTCGAAAATGGGGCCCAAAACATTTTGTTTCACATATTTTGCAATTTGAGTGACACGCCTATGGTTACTTATTTGCACCATCAATGCTAGCATGTGAGCTTGGAGCATGGAGTTTGTAAGCATGGAGCCCTAAAAATATTATTAAAAAAAAATTATGCTCCATTTTTTTAACTTAAAAAAAATCCAAAAATAGAATATTTTACTATTTATTGTAAATTTTGTGCCCCATAACCATGGATTGTGATATGAATCATTTTCCATTGTCTTGAAATTATTAATTACTACGGGAAAAGACCTTCAAACTTTGTTGAAAAGTTTGAGTACTTGGTTCAATGACTACAACAGAAAATATGGTAGGCATTGTGAGTATGCTAGGTAGATGTCATTTGGGAGTAACTCTATTGTAGTGTTTTGACTAGCTAAATTGAATACATAGAACAAGGACTTTTGATTATCCCATTACAATTGGGATTTCCAACATGAGCCAATAGAAGGGGACATGTGTAGGGTGAGTTTCCAACCTAAAGGTTAGGGTGAGATGATGACCCCAAGCTATTGTGGATTTGTGGTACACTTTTCACCCTAATCTTGAGGTGTTTTACTATATGCAATTTTCAAATCTAAAATTGATTTTTCTTCATGATTGTATGTACTGCCAAATGTTGACATCTTAAAACAAATACTAAAAAATGACAAACTAAGGGGGAAAAGAAACAAAATAGAAAAAGAATAAAACATTGGAGAAAGAAAAAAGTAGGGAATGAAAAAAATGGGAAAGAAAAAAAATAGGGATGGAAAAAAATGGGGAAAGAAAAAAACATGGGGAAAAAAATATAGGGAAAGAAAAAAAATTGGGAATGAAAAAAACAGAAAATGAAAAAAAATAGGGAAAGGAAAAAAATGGGAAAAGAAAAAAAATAGGATACAGGAAAAAATAGGATACATGAAAAAATAGGGAAAGGAAAAAAATGGGGAAAGAAAAAAATATGGGAAAAGAAAAAAAATGGGGAAAGGAAAAAGATGGGAAAGAATAACAAGAAAGAAAGGAGAATGAAAAACCCTATAAACAAATGGAAAAATGAAGAGGAAAACAATGGAATTAAAAAGACAATGAAGAAGTTTACAAATGGAACAAATCTGGAAAAGAGAAAAAACATTTTTTTTATATTCATATATGCCTAACTGAAATAAGGTTTATGGGTGTACGTCTTCATCATTCATATTAACCTACTTCAATACAATTGACTAATAAGATATATTCCGGCCATATTTCATAAATGCATTAACATTTTCAATTCCATAAGCTTCAAATCATTCCAATCGTAATATATGTAAACAAATACAATACAAATGAAGTACATAGAAAAATGTAGCTATGCCTATACTGGAATTATGATGATTCCTACTCGAACTAGAAGTAGCTTCAATTCAATGAAGCTATAACTCGATGCATGAATGAATTTGTCATCATGGATGTCCTTGCAAAAGTACTAGTACAAATAGTACAAGTGCTTGCAATTTACGTACTACTAACAACCTCCAATAGTAGAAACAACCATATTCACCAAGTCTTGGCATGTGCACATGGAAAACATACCCATTATGATTTGATACACATTTATGTTAGGATCTGTTCCGATTTCCAATGACACAATTGTTTCTAGTCCTAGAAAAGGAAGCAATGTCACTCCTACTATTTGTCCGTTAACATTGCCATAGCTCTTCCTCTTGTTCCATTATTCTGTAGTTGGTGAATTTGCAATTTGGTGTATGGTTTGGTTGTTCCTAACCATTGGATAAACATTTGCATTATGTGGCAAAGGTTTAGCATACAAGGTGCTCTTGAATATATTTGACATATTGAAAAGTCAATGTGGTGATAGTATAGGGCATTCTAGAAGATGGAAGTCCACCTGTAGCAATAGCAACATCTCTTCCCGATTGAGGTTAGTGCCAGTAAAAACAAACCATATTTCTGGCACCTGAGGCCAATCTATAACCCACTTGCATTTAGTTCCTTTCACAAATCGTTCAATGTCATCCCAACAAAACTAGAAGTCTGCCACCACTTCTCATTTACTTTCGTAATCTTCCCTTCTCTTGCAACAGATGGGAGCTAGGGTTCCCTTTTGTCCCGTGTAATTTTGTCAATGTGTCGCAATACGGAAACTTGGAACGGATCGAGTTAATATAAAATAGAATTAGGATAGAGTTAAATTTTCAATTTTTTTGGTTAGGCACAAGAAATTAGAATCTGCTTAGCTTAAATATTATACTTAGGCTCAAGAGATGAATGAAGTATTCTGTAACTAGATCTAAGATGGATCCGGAATGTAGAAACCCAGATAGAAACAACATGTATCCTAGAGTTCCGGTCTAGAAATCTAGGGAACTGTTACAATAAACGGTCTTCTACTAAGAATGGTCGATAGAATGATAGGTACTTAAACCCTTGACACCTCCATCTTCTTCCTCTTTCTTCCGTAGATGTTTACGCTCGTATAGTTGAGTGAAAGAGTGGTGAGTTTGTGATTGCGTCAAAAAGAGGAAAGTAGGGACAGTGTTGTCCACACCGGATCTATACTTAATTATAGTTTTTGATGGCGGAGGGAAATATCCATAAGCATATAGTCACTGCCTAGATGGTTTGTCCTGCCATTCCTACTAAGTAGATCATCTAGAAGGAGTTAGAAGATGATTTGATGTGTAGAGGGGGTGTCAAATTAATACGTAGGCCGTGGGCCCTCAAGAATGAAGACATGATTCAAAAGCTCATTGTAGGAGCTCAGAATCAATACGAGCTAACAATGAGGGGTCGACCCATAATTTGGATAGATGATGTTTAGGCAGAGTGACGTCTATGGGTTCCAAAAGAAAGGATGTGGAATAGCCTCCTAAGTGGATAAGTTCACAACCGAAAAGTTTAAAATTACAGCTTGTACAAAGGACGGATATGCTATCAGTGACTATAGGGACGAGAGGTAGAGACGGGTGTTAGAATTTCTCATTCCCATCTTGTAGGATTGTCACGGACGCAAATCTATGACAAAATCGAGTCAAAATATTGGACGGCCGAATGCTCGGTTTCAGCGGACGTGGGTGATGCAATCGAACGGGCCAACGTGGTGAGTGCATTTGGGGGGGGTAGGCAAGGGTGATGCCCAATTACTTGGAAAAAAATAGGTAGCTTCAAGTGTATAGAGAAAAAAAGGGTTAAATGTGCTAAAAAATGCTATGAAGTACTATAGTCAGTACATACAAAAATTGCATATTGGAAATTGCATTCTCAATGTTGGACTCCTTTTATACAACTATGCAAGCCTCCAAATTGAAGGAGCTAAAAAACTTAGAACCTTATTGAAAAAAAGGCCACATAACCATTGGTCCAAAAAACAACAACGGGGTGAGTGTGACATATTGACATTGGCAAATTTAAGTTTTGTTGTAAGGTTAGTTACTAATTTCATAGAGTTCTATTGCTTTAGAAATTATCTTGTTCAATTTATTTAAAATTCATAACAAAAAATAACACAATGCAATGAATGAAAATTTCTTGAATGTTGTTCAAAAAACAAAAGATTTTCTTGAATGTCACCTAGAACAAAAACCAAACAAGTAATTCAAGTAAGGGAACTAGATAGTGTCATATATTTCTTCAAGATAAATTGAACTTGTACTACTAACATTTCTTCGCTCAATATCTCTCTAAATCAAAAGAATTTGAGCACCTATAAATGGCCTAAGTGCAAGCCTCTTCCAAGATTAATTTCCTAAAGGTGGTAATTACTATCTCCTTTTACCTCTGCCCCACTACTGTAGTCTCTTGATTGGAATCCATCGTCATCATCCTTTAATGTCTTCTCTTCATCGTCTGACAAAGGTGATTCATTTCCCCCTCTTTCTTCTTGTACTTTTCTAGTTACAAAAGCTTTCCACTTAGGCTTGTCCATCTTTTGCCCCCTCTTTGCTTGCAAAAAAGGTTTTCCCTAGGTGTTCTCGAAGGCAATCAACCGCTTTTCCTTTTCTGAAGGGAAGTACCAAAATAGGCATATGCTTATCAAGTGGGGGTCTTCCTACATTTACTTTCTTGTTTGGGGAGATGGCAAATGGCTCCATTACTCATTTATTCTTAGGTTCAGGAATTTCTGTCATCATTGTTTTTCCTACCTTTTGCCCCTCTGTGGAAAATGCCTCTATTGCATTCGAGGATTGCAATTGAGGGTTAGATGGACTAATGGAAGATTGCGGTCAGCAAGCTTCTTGCTTCTTCAGCATTGATGCCAATGTCTCATCTTCCTCGTTATTAGAGAATGAAGTAATGTTTAATCTTGAATTCTCCATACATCCCATTTTTTTCGAAACGTTCATAGCCCGTGGTTGACATTGAGAATTTCCTAAACCCAACAAAGTAATACTCCCATTCTTAAATAGGGAGCGTGGAGCTATTTGAGGACCGCTGCATGTTGGATGTTGCAAGCTTGGCATGCTTTCTTTGGTCCCTTGGTCTTTGTGAAGTAAGTTTGGAATTTTGCATTCTATGAACTTAGAACCTACATTGTTCCCTGTAACATTTGCTTCAGGGTTCAAGGTACTTGGTTTCCAACTACTTTTGCTCCCCAATCCTCCTCCAAACTCCACGCTTGTCTTGTCTACATTCAATTGCTCTTGGTCATTTAGTTCGTCATTCTTTTCTACTTGGGCCATTGCCATGGACAGAGACTTGTCACTTCCAATCACTTTGTCTACTTCCAAAGTTCCACCATAGGTAGCTATAGTCCCAATAGGAGCCGCTCTTTGGACATTTGTATCCTCCTCATTTGTATTTAGGACCTTATCGTTGCTTAGAAATCCACTTCCATCTACAAATCTTGCTATGGAAGGTACACCTTCATCGTTTCCACAATGGTCGTCATCTAGTGGAAAGTCGTACTCATCTCAGTCATTGTTGTCCACGTCATCATCATAAAAATTTCCTCTCTCAAATGATTCACCTCCAAAATTGTATGTGTCACCATCCATATCCTCTTCTTCATCAAAGATCGAGTCGTCCTCACTTGCTTCGTGTCCATATTCCTCATTTCCGTCAACATCAATACCTTCTTTGTCTTTATCGTCTTCGCTACTCTCATCTTCCACCTCAAACCCCTTAGGTTCTTGTCATTCTACATTTTCAAGTGGTGCATTTTCAAGGTACCACGTCTTTTCATCCTTCTCTTTTGATGCGTCCAAGACTCTTGAATTCGTGTACACATACACCAAATCCATGACTCTTTTTGTTTTCAACTTGTTTTGAGATTTGTTGTAAACGAAAGAATAGCTACTCCAATTTTGTTCACATGAAGATGAGGATACCAGTTGGCCCAATATTCTCCTTGCAATTGGAGCAATTAGCTTCCCACAAGCACCTTCAAAATCCCACCAAGCGTGTGCCAATAATTTTTGTTCACTTGGATCCAACATGTTGTGTAAAGAAGGCTCCCTAAGTCAAAAAGCCATGAACTTCTTCACAACGTCTGCATAGTCCCTACCTTTACAAATTCACATCAAAACACGCTTGCATGCATTAGTTGCCTCAAGATTGTCGGCTAGTTCTTTATCTTGAAGTAGGTAGGGGTTCAGGAGAGCTCCTACATAATGGAGATCGCTCTCCACCATTTCCCATCGGACTTGGAACGCCTCTTTGAGTGGTTTGGCAAGCTCGGGGCTTAACCAAAAAGGTGCAATATCTAAATTCGCCACATGTTTCCATATTTTTCTCATAATATGTAAAACCTTACTTGTGAATGGCGTCTTTGCATCTAAATCATGTAGGCCATACACAATGATGCCCATCAAGTCAACAAAATTGGTGCAATGCCTCCAAAAATGCTCATTGTTTATTATCTTCTTCGTCTCTCAAGACTTTGTGTGACTCTTTGTTTTCTTGTTGTTAAACATCCTCATGTATTGTTTCCAACGTGGATCTGTCAAACTTTGTTGGAGTGCTCCCTTTACCTTGAACAAACGGTGAAGAGCAATGAAATTCAAGGCAAATCTCGTTTCCCCTAGCATCAATAAGTTGAGGTCCTTTTTGTAAGTCGGAAATATTGCAAGCGGCATGTGTCGCTTCCTTAAAAATGTAAGAACCGTGCGTGTTTTTTCTACTATGTCTGTCACCCTCGCTTACTTTCCCCAATCTTTAAGCAACAAATTCAAGGTGTGCACCACACAACCTTGAAAAGAAATGTGTGGATGCTTCTCTTTAATATAATTCTACATGCTACAGGGTTCACAGGAGCATTGTTTGTTGTGATTTGTACCACATTCTCCAGCCCCACCTTCTATATGAATTCATCCAAAATAGTTGCCAAATACTCTACATTTTTTTCGAACCCACTTGTATCCACGGATCCCAAGAACTGCTCCCCCACAAAAGACACAAGCATGGCATTCACCAATGGTTGATTCGTAACCAAGCTCCATCCATCAATAGAGAAGGTTGCACCAAATTTTCTTATATCCTCAGTCCTTTTCTGTAGCTTCACCTCAAGATCTTCCTTCGCTTGGTCCAACAATTTTGTTTTAGAGCAAGGTATGTTGGAGGGTTGTATGGCTTTTTGAACTTGGCTGTCTTTTTTATAGCTTCTTTGAATGCATCGACCAAGAAACTACAAATGGTATGTTTGCAAAATAGAAGAAATTTTCCCACATCCATCCAAATTCCATCTATCTACTTCTTCAAAACCATCTGCTAGTTGGCTTTGTCATTGAAGCCTACTTGTAGAAGACGATAGGGTTGGACATTGTCGACTTCATGTTTCAGCATTATGATTTATCCTTGAAGATGCACGACCTATCTATTCTAGCATTGGGCATGAATCTTTCTGTGTTGAACATGGTGAGTCCCTTCCATTTGAGATGTTGTTAGCAACTCTCACTATGTTCTGGCCATCCACGTTGTTAAGGGCTGATCTTGGTGGAAACATCCCTTTACAGAGGCCAAAAAGACTTCTAATTGACGATGTCAATTTTGAGCATAGGCTTATTCCTTTGTCTCGAACACCGTCTTTGCCTTCATATCCCAGGTGACTCAACATGCGGCACTTCCAATTTACAAACACCAAGTCACATGCCTTGCACTGCACTTTACCACTAGGTAGAACACTATACCAACTAGAAAAGTCCTTACTCATTGTGAAAAGCTTCCTTGAAGTTCAAGTTTCAATCCCATCTCAAGTTTCAATCAATCAATTGATCAAGTTACATATATGAAATATAATGAGTGTGTAAAGCCTTGGAAACCAAAGTCCCCATGTCCACTGAAATATGCATTACCAAGCAAGGGACACAAAAATTGCAGCTCTTAGTAGTTGGAAATCTTAATGTTCAGTTTCTCAGGAGTGCTTACAAATGTCTTCTTTCTTGTTCTTATACTTCTAAGGTGTTGAGCGCTCTATAGTTTGAAAGTGTCCATTGGACAATTGCCAGTGGACAAGCAGACGAGGTGGACGGGGTGAACAGGCTCCCTTCTTTAAAATCAGTTTTGTAGTTCAGGGTGGCCAGGTGTCGCGAGCTGTAATCGTAGAAGTCACCATGTTAATATTTAGGAGTGTATAACTATATAGAATTTTTCAAAATTTCTAATAGACAAAAAGGATTAGAACCCCCTTAGCCTAAACAACTCAGTAAGACTAAGAGGATACTCCAGGTAATCTGTAACGGGATCCAGGACGGATCTGGATTTCGGAAACCCGGATAGCGATAGCCAACAAACTAGACTTCCAGTCTAGAAAATAGGGACCCATTATAGGTAAACAGTCTGCTTTACGAACGATCGATATTTTGACGGGTACTTAACTCCGCCACCCTCATTTGTTCTTCCTCTTTTTCCCACAACTGTTTTGTGCACACATAGTTGAGTGAAAGAGTGGTGAGTTAGTGATCGGGTGAGAGATTATCGTGTGAGTAGTTTGTGATGGCGGAGGGAGATATCCGGAAGACTTTGCTCATGGGCCAGATGGTTTGTCCAACCATTCCGAAAAGGCTAAGAGAGAGATCACAGCTAGAGGACGACCTCAGTGAGATAGGGTGTGTTGGTCTATTCATGCTATTGTGGACCATAAAGAACGACCAGATGATCCAGGAGCTGATTGTAGGAGCCTCAAACCAGTACGAGTTGATAGTGAGAGGAAGGCCTACAACCTGGATTGATGAAGTCTAGGCTAAGGTTTACAGATTCCCTAAAAAGGGATCTGGTTTAGCTTCCCGGACCGACAAGTTTACGGTTGGGAAATTCAAAAACGCAGCCCATTCTAAGGAAGGGTAGGCTATTAGTGACTACTTGGATGCAAAGCAAAGGCATGTCCTAGAATTTCTCATCCCCATACTCTATCCAGAAAAGCCTACCCAGGTTATAGTTACGGTAGCAAACACCATATTTGGTGCTTTTGAGGGTAGACCAGTCAGTTGGGGCAAGGTTATTGGATCAGTAGTCTCCAAGCTTGCCACGAACATAGGAAAAGGAAAGATTAGCCCCATAGGGCTGTATCTTTTCCATCTCTACCACCACGCAGAGCTTCTAAGCGATGCGGAAATGGTGGAGTACAACACTAGAGCCACCATCCTCCAATACGGCCTCACGGAAGAAGTAACCGCAGAACATCCGCCGATAGAAGAGGAGGAGGATCCGAAGAAGGACGAGCAACTCCTAGAGTAGAGGCGACGGAAGTTGATGGATCTGACATTGCGGGGGAAGCTTCCGACTCAGCAAAAGATATCAGAGGAGGAAGAAGGAAGCATATCCGGATTCTTCAAGACCGGGTTCAACTAGGTACTACAAGCGCAAGAGTACCACGAGAACTTGGTAGATCTGTTGAGGAGGATTAGCCAGGAGTTGAAGACGGAGCCGGAAGACATCCTTGACGTCTTGAAGAAACTCCCGAATTCGGAAGTTCTCGAGAAGAAAGACAAGTAGATTGAAACCCTGGAGAAAGAGAAAGCGGACCTTCAGGCAAGACTGAGTTGGTTTCAAGGGGAGATGGCTGCAACAAAACAAAGAGAGAAGGAAGCCCTGCAGTTGTTGAAGAACCTATCCGGGTTGGTGGACAAGCCAGCCGACCTGGTGATGAAGGCAGCTCTAACCCAGAGCCGGTTTACCAAGGAAGGGCACTTCACCGGATCCAAGGTGATCCGGATATTGGTGGACTTTTCCTTGCGGATGGAGATTACACTGAAGGAAATGAGGCAGTTGCTTGGGCGAATCGACCCTGACCGTGTAATGGACTTCTCCAACTTTCTAGAGATCGATTTCGACATGGAAACCCCCGTCAAGCTCACAGCCTCGATGCCACTACTGTCGGAACCGGAAGCCCCGCGGGAAACTCTCCGGTACTCGACGGAATCCTTCTCCAAGCAACTGGAGAAGACAATCTGGGGGAGCATGAAGACAGCGCTTGAGCCAAGCAAGCAGCTGGATACAACACGAGAGTTAGCACCGTCGCAGATTACGGTTACTCCCCCAGTTCCAGTGTTTCACCTTCTGGAGAAGGAACCACTTTCGACACCTCGCACCCAGACCCGGGGTGAACTGACGGAGCGGATTGGGGGATTAATGAATCCGGCTTGGACCCATCCGGAGGAATTTGAGCATATGCTAGAAGAGCAGCAACCAAGGAAGGAGATCGAGCCTATCGTGTTGGATGAGACGTCTCCAAGCGAGGAGAACGAGAGGGAGATAATTCAGATTGAGAAATCTGAGGAGGAAGAGTATTGGACCGCATTGGAGGACGAGGACGAGGAAGAAGGGAACTACTCTCCTCCGGAAATCCAGAAGATATAGACCTGGGTGGCGTTGTGGATGACACCAATTAAGGCAACTCTGAAGGCAACTCCAAGGTCGTCTACAAGAGCACCAGCAAGTCAAGGTGGGAGCAACCAAAAGAAAGCGCGGAGGGGGAAGTACTTAGGACCTTTCTTTAGGCAGATAGGATTTAAATTTTGAATCGGATCCGGATTTCCAAGTGTGAGACCCGGTTCTAGATTTGTAGGATCTCACTTTTCCGAATTTTTCGGGGAGTTTGTGAGTGGTCACCTGGATTTCCGGGTGCCCTTTTTGCCTTTATGGCTTTGGTTGTTTTTGAGTTTTATAAGGAGGGGCAAGTTTGTTGCCTCTCATTCCATCCTAGCGTTATAGTTTTTATTTTGTCATCCTTTTTTTTAATCTGAGCCACTAAGTGGACCCTCAGGAATTGATCTATTGTATATCCAACTTTCTAGAGTTCTCTTGTAAATGTGTGGAAGTATAAGAGAGGAGGAGGAAAGGAGGAATCCGGATCTAAGGGGACTTGGATCTGAGTTGTGAGGAACGTTGGTGACATAGTCTAGACTAGTGATTTTGGTCTTGAGCACGTGTCTTTACACTCCTAGAATGGGAATCCGATTAGGAGTAGTGTGGGTGTAGATCTGGAATACCAGGGAGGGTTCCGTGTGGAGATAAGCAACCGCCAGTGGAAGAAACCCCATATCACTTACCGGAAGGTCAGCCAAACCGTAGGATCAGTTTAGCAAACAACTTACAATCCCTATCTTAGTTCCGGTCTCTGTTGGTCTGTCGTTGTAGTGGAAAAGTCTAGAGGTGGCTCTATGTGACCTACTTTCCAGATTGGCCATCTAGATAGCTGTGAGAGTGTTTCCAGGCTGATCTAACACAATAGTTGGTCTAAATGGGCGTTGTGTAGTTTAGAGAGAGAAGAGAGTGTGAGGAATACAAGTAGTGAGTCCCTACCCCTCTATACAATCAAAGGTGGACCCTCTGAGGGTAAAACCGAGGTACCAAAAACCAATGTTTGTGAGTGAAGAGACGGATCTGGATTTTGCATTGGTATGGATCCGGATTGGATTCCGAAAAGAGAGAGCTGAAGTTGGTAGAACGGATAACCTAGGCTTGGAGCAACATACTAGAATCCCTTGGGACGATATTTCAAGTTAGTTTACACGTTTGGGTGTTGTAAATGGTATTTACTGCACACTACGCATACGACACTAGGGTTTATAGATTATTGGATTAACATTTATCAAAGGATTACAAAACAAGTACAAAGTAGTAGAATAAAATACTCATTTGAATTTTGAATGAACAATAAACTAGAAATTGGATAGAGCATGTATCCTTGAATTCAACATAGTCAAGTGAAATTATAATAATGAAGCAAACATATATATAAAACGAATTGAAATGAAAATATATTTTCCTTGCATACATGTATATGCATTACAAATGCATCTCCATATATATGGTAGATGACGTCCTAGTCGTGAAAACTTCTTAACCACACAATGCAAAATTATATTTTCAATGCCACAAATATAACTATATAAGTCTATGCTGTAAAATTCAACATTTCCCTCTTAGTTTTGGCCACCATTATTTTCCTCCGCATCACGAGATGTCCCCTCCTTCTCCATGAATCTTCTACTTATTTGACGAGGGTGCGAGTGAAGACTACGTCTACCACTTGTCCCTCCATGGCTAGCTTCTACCTCGATGTCAACCCTCTCAAATTGCAGTTTTGTTTCCAGAGAGTGGTCATCCTCCTTTTCAATCTTCCGTTTACTCTTCTTCTTTGGAGTTATGTCCACTTCATGGGCCTTCAAAGCCATCATAGCGTGATCCACATCATCCATGAGTTTGTTTATCATTGCATCTTCAAATTTCACATGGAGCCAAAAGGGGTCATTTCCCTCCCCTAAATATGACCTCCACTTCATTATAACCTCATTAATCCTTGTGTCAAATGCCTTGGCAACGTCTTCCATTTTATTCTCTATCATTGAGTTACCGTAAAGGTCCACCATAGAATGAATTTTTGTTGTTTCTTCTAATTTTGATAAAATGAGGGCCCGCCCTATCAAATCACTATTGTATCCCTCCAATTGTTTAATGACCTTAGGATTTCGCTCCACCTCTACTAAGAGGTCATTTGGACCCTACTTCATCCATTATTTTTTGAGAATTTGGAAGAATTTCTAGTGTTGTGAGCTCCAATGCCCTTCCATGCTGTGACAAAAAAATTCTCAAGACTTGCTACTAGGGATTCAAAAGGCATGCAACTCCACTTCTTTATCTCGCGTCATCTAGAAGAACTTATCCTCAGGGGCGGTAGGGCTGTCAAACATCTCATGAAATTATTCTTCAACATCCTACTTCATTGGTTTTCTCTAGTGCAAGTAGTTTTAGAAGTTGTACAACCCTTGGTCAAGTAGAAGGGTCCATTGATTGTATTCGTGTCCTGATGGCATACGATGCAAAATCCCTAGAATTTCATACAAGCTTGGATTGAGAGGAATGCAACACTCGTGACAACAACGTTGAACTTTTGCCAATCTTTGAATGCAAATGACATGGAAATTGTGGCAACACTAACCCAATGCTATAGCTCCTTCGGGCCCAAAATGACCTTGACAAAGAGAACAATGACCTTCCAAGATGGAAGTATTTGGAAAACTACCTAGCGTAAGCTGTTTGTTGTATTGATGGAAGTGAGCTAACAATGTCCTATAAACGACTCATCCTTCTTCCGATTCCAAGGCCCAAATGATGTTCTCTATATCATTCATATCATATGTCTTGCCGTGATTTAAGTGCTCATACATTCTATCCATGTTCCCCCAAACCGTAAGTTTTAAATCAAGGTCCTTTCTTTCGTCCTCTAACTTCTCTACAAAATGCAAATGAGAGCTCTTCACGTTCTCGTATGCCGCGTTCAATTTGAGTGCAGACCTCAAGAGCCCTTTCATGAGTCAAGATGATACAAAGGATTGTTCATATAGTTGCCTCACCCACATCACCCAATATAAGTCTGTCTTTTCCATTGGAAGGATTTTGCTTAGGAACTCTACTTGTTCCATTCATTTCATTGTGGACTTGGCCTCATTCTTTGCTCGAATTGCCAAATCTAATTGATGCTTTAAGTCTTTGACTTCATGGTCTTCTATTTTTATAGAAGCATCTTGGACAAAGGGAAAGCCTACAAGTTTAGGGCTCTCAATAGGTCGTGGGAGTTCAACTACCGCATCCACGGCTTTGCCCTTGTAAAGAGGAAGAGAGAGTTCATCACTCTCTTGAGTTGGTTGACTTGCTTGCGATAGACTTGCTTTGTCGTTCCATCATTCAGCTGCCTTCTCATTCCCCAATATCAACAATGTTTTGCGATGCCATTCTAACATCTCCTCATAAGTCTTCAACTCCAATGCCAATTTCTCATTCGTGCCTATAGATCTTCATTCGTGAGCTTCAAAGTTTCGTTTTCCTTTCTAGAACCTCTTATTGTCATTGTTTAAGGTCCTCTAATAGACACAATCGAACACCATTTTATATTGCTTCTGCAATATCTCATACTTTGCCTTGAAGTCATCATGGTCTTCCTTGGATTAACACACCTCCCTCAATTCTTGATTCTCTTGTTCAAGAAAAACAATATACTAAAGCTCTTTCACTTTCTCGTCTTGTAGTTTGTTTGCAAATTTGACAAACTTTCTAAAAGCCAAAGCACCATGTAAAATGGATGGCGTCATTTTGGAAAATGTATCCATTATTTCTGCGAGGGTAGGCCTCCATACAACCACAACTCTAGCTATATATCATAGAGAATAAGCTGTTCTAAACATCTTGCCAAATCCCATTGTTGCCTTGCCTAAAATAGAATTGTGCCCTTCATTTGTAGTGTCCCCTTCATAACTCGTCAAGGTTGTTTTGGCGGACAGTTCGACAACATGACGAACATGACGTCCAACACGTCAAGTAGACCCTCTTGTCCGTCTAATAGAGTCAAACTTAGCTTTGACTTTTAAAAAAAAATTCACCTTGCTCGTGAGGCCACCTAGATGCCATGTGGTAGACATGTGTTTTCCACGTGGCATGCTGAAGGGGCGCATGCGGGTGTGGGCAACCTTGGGTGTGGGCGACCACGGGTGTGGGCGACCATGGATGTAGGCAATTATAGGTAGGGCGACTTCAGGTTCAAGTTGATAGGTGATTGCGGGTGGGGAGTACGTGGCGACTTGCGAGGCAAAGACATAAAGTGAGAGCCTAAAGAAAAGTAACACCTCACATATACCTGCGGTTGCCCCAAAAGACCTGCAGTCGCCTCCTAGGGGACCCACACGCGCCCCAAAAGACCTGCAGTCACCCCCCAAAGAACCCGCATGTGCCCCTAAAGCCGCAATTGCCCTCCAAAAGACCCGCACGCACCCTTGGACCCGTAGTCGCCCTATCCAAGACCAGCATTCGCCCTGTCTAAGACCTACAGTCGCCCTTGCACCCGTAGTGGCCCTGTCTAGGACTTGCAGTCGCCCCAGGACCCGCAGTCGCCCTGTCCAGAACCTCCAATCGCCCCAGGACCCGTAGTTGCCCTGTCCAGAACATCCAATCGCCCTAGAACCCACGATCGACCTATCCAGGACCAACAATCGCCTCGGGACTCGCAATTGCCCTGTCTAGGACTAGCAGTCGCCCTAGGACCCGCAGTCGCCTGTCTAGGACCTGCACTCGCCCCAGGACCCACAGTCACCCTGTCCAGGACCCGCAGTCACCCTGTCCAAGACCCGCAGTCGCCTGTCCAGGACCTACACTCGCCCCAGGACCCATAGTCACCCTGTCCAGGACCAGCAGTCGCACTGTCCAAGAGCTACCGTTGCCTTGTCCTGGACCTGCAGTTGCCCTATCTAGTACTTGCAGTCGCCCCTAGACCCGCAGTCGCCCTGTCCAGGACCAAAAGTCACTCTATGTAGGACCCATAGTTGTTCTATCCAGGACCCGCAAACACCTTGTCCAAGACCCGCAATCACCCCTGGATTTGCAGTCGCCCTTGGAATGGCAGTCGCCTCCTCAAACCTGAATGTGCCCTACCAGACCCGTGGTAGCTCCCTGAGATCTGCGTACGCCCCCTGGAGACCGCGGATTCAACCAAATTGGGCTCCAGAACACCAAGACTTGAATTCGCCTCCACCTACGGTTGCCCAAGACCTGAACTCGCCCTCCACCCGAAGTCGCCCCCCATTCCACCAAATTGGGCTCCAGAACACCAAGACTTGAACTTGCCTCCACCCGCGGTCGCCCAAGACCTGAATTTGCCCCCCACCCAAAGTCGCCCTCCATTCCACCAAATTGGGCTCTAAAACACCAAGACTTGAACTCACCTCCACCCGCAGTTGCCCAAGACCTAAACTCAGCCCCCACCCGAAGTTGCCCCCCATTCCACCAAATTGGGCTCCAGAACACCAAGACTTGAAGTTGCCCTCACCCGTGGTCACTCAGGACCTGAACTTGCCTTCACTTGCGGTCGCCTCTATCTTAAAGTCACGTCAGTCCAAGAACCAATGTACCACAAGATGTGAGCCATCTCCAACTTTAATGAAATTAGGCTTAATTGCGTCTTCCATACACTACAACTAACCAATCCTTCAATGTTGGTAGTTAGTTAATACTACAGAATCAGTCTGTAAATACAGAAATTTTAGTATGACTAATTAGACAAATTGCAGAGGGTTTTCCAAACCCTAAACCCTAACCCTATACCCTAAATCCTATAGAAAAACCATGGACCTTCTCCGTGTATGCCACTCCAAAAGTAATGTACTTCTATTTTTTAGGATGGATAAAATGACAAACACATGTGACTTGCTTTTCATTATATGTCGTAAAAAAGTTTGAACTCCTAAACCTTGTACTTGTAAGATAAAAACCATTCAAAGTGTCATTTCATAACTTTTTAATCTTCAATAAATTGAATATTCATTCACCCCTTCAAATGTGTTTTAATCCCCTTGATGTATCAAGGGGAGGACTATATTGAAATTCCTATGTTGGAGGATGGAAAATGAAATGATGAGGAGAAGGGCTTCCCCAAGTCTTCATTTTGTAAACCACTTCTTATGTAGATAAAAAGATTTCTTCTTCATGCATCCCATGGTGTTGGTATTTATTTTGTATATGGTTTCCCTCAAAAGGGAAGGTCTCCTCTCAATGTACTCCCTCCAAAAATTAAAATAGGAAATGGTCATGTTGAATTTGACATGACCACAAGGATGGATGAAGGAGAAATGAAATGTTAGGAAAAAGAGCTTTTCCAAATCTCTACTTCCTAAACCAATTTGCTTTCTTTATTACTTAATTAACTTTTGATCACTTAGTATTGAATGCCTCAGTTTTAGGATTTTCTAGAGTTATTCCTCAGAAAAGGGGGGAGCGGTACTTGAAAAGTTTGAACACCTTCCCTCCACTTTGTAAGGGGGGAAAATGAAACTCATGTTATCTGGCACCCTTGACCCGCAGTCGCCCCATCACTCGCGGTCGCCCATGAAATGACCTGTGGTCGCTCCCCTAAGCCCCCTTGTACCTGCACTTGCCCCCCTGAGACCCTCACTCGCTCCCCCTAGACCCGCACTTGCCCCCTAGACCTATAGTCGCCCTAGATTGAACCCGCAAACGCCCTCATTCTAGGACCTGCGGTCGCCCCACCTTACCTGCACGTGCTCCACCCGTAGTCACCCATGGTGACGTGGTGGAGGCTTTCCACGTCACTGTTGACAACCTGCCACATAAGATTAAATTTTTGGCTGCCTTGCCCGAAAATTTCAACCCCTAATTCCGTACTCGTCAAATTTGTCTCATATATGCAACGCTCGTCTTTTACGACATGCGACAGCAGACGAACAACTCGACACCCAAACCCCAAAACATGTTCGAGAGAACAACCCTATTACTCGTGCCACCTTCATTTCCATTGTCAGTTGCACCTTGCACAATCTCAAATTGTTTCCATCAAAGGGTACATTGCAACAAGTTCTTCAACTCTTCCAATGGAGGCATCTTCAGCAATGATTCTAAATCCTTCGGACCCAACAACACTAGCAATGGATGGTCTTCCAAATTTGGCGTCTCTTCGTTGTTGTGGACAACAGCCTCGTTCTCCCAGTCCATCTCTACACTTGTTAATTCACTAGGGTGCTCTTCATTCCTCTTTGGTAATGTTGGCACTTCATTTGCTGAGCTCTGAATTGGACTTAGTCTTCGCGTCGAGTGAATGGTTGAAGGGACATTGAACATGATGTCTTTAGCACTGTTTTTCAAAAACCTATCAATACAAATTTGTGCCATAGAAATTTCTTCTACAGAAACCTCTTCCTTCTACTTTCGTAGCTTCGACGTTGACACATCTTCCGTGGAACAAGGTGGCTTTTTTGGAGTGTCCTCCACTTGCACCCCTTTTGTCACATTCGGTGTAGGATTCAAATCTTTTGATGGAGTTCTAAACCCCTCTCCCTCCACACCTATTGAAGAAGAAGTGTTCCATGCTATGGTGTTACATGTAGCTTCCGACTCTACTGCCTTCTTTTTTCCATGCACAACTTCTGCACTACGCACTTTGGATTGAAGAGGGATGTGAATGTGTTCCACAATATTCTTTGATGCCACATTTGCTTCATATGCTCTAGGGAATTGTTCCTTTGGATTGAACGTATCAAGAATGTCTTTCTAATGTTGACTAATTGCAAGTGGAATTGATGCTATAGTAGGGTACGTGCTCCAATCCAACTTGCAAGCCAAAATTTGTTCAACATAAACCATGCTTACCAAGCTGTAGTTAATTCTGCTCTTACTCATAGCCTTGTTTGGAAAAAGGGGTTGCCACACCTCCATGGAACAATGGACAAAATGATCATTGAGACAATTTGCCAGTTTAAAACAATATTCATGAGTGTGAAGAGTGTGACAATCTCGAGGCCACAACTTCCTAGTGTGATACATTTTCACATATTTTTTGCACAATTTGAGGGTCCAGTACTCTAAGTCCTCCATCTCCCAATTAGTCTCCACCTTGATGTTGACATCATCAAAAATGTCAAAACGCAATTGTTGTCCCACCCCCTTTGGTTTAGATCTTTTGTTGCTTTCAACTACAACACCATCCACACCTATCATGACTCCTTACTCGTTGAATATCCCCTTGGAACTTGAAGTTTCCATTTTCCAACTTCACACCCTTTTATTAGTTCTTCAAAAATAAAAAATGAATACTGTGTTTGCATGTCTGTACATAACCAAGATAGTAAATCCAATGTGTAATAAAAGATATTTGACCCCCACTCTCCAACACTTAGGAGCAACTAGCGCATGAAGCAATAGTAGCCCATCCAACATGGCAATGATGCCCAAATGGGAGAGTGAAAGTGAGGAGAAAACCCTTAGCCGTCCACTAATATACCCATCTACTCCCAGACCTAGAATAGGTTCGAGATCAAACCTATCCAGGACCATGCAGACGTGGCCTGAGCCAACGGATAGACGGCCAGGCGGATGGCCCGACCAAGGCGGATGGCCTAACTACAACGGACAGCCAACCGCTTTCGCCAGACCAATGATCCTTCCGACTAAATTTTTCAAGTTTGGAAGACTTTGGAGGCCATGAGGCATCGGATTCTTTGAAATGCATTTTTCCAGCCAATCAGATTCTTCTTAATACCCTACAATTAAAAAGTTTCAGTATCCAATGTTTTTGCCTTTAATCAAGCAAATCAGAAATATAAATAGAGAAGTTATTACAGGAATTCAAGTATGTATTTAGAGAGCTTGAAGTTTATTAATTTAGGGTGAAACTCTAAACCCTAAACCCTAAACCCTAAACCCTACTAACCCTTGAACCCTTCCCTACTCCATTTTAGCAAATGACATCATTATTCGAAGATTGCAAATTTGGGTTCAAAATTGAAAATTATTTGATTTATTTTGTATAAACTAGACATGTTGGACAATGGAGATTGCAAAGGTTATAAAATCATAAAAGTCACAATATCATTGATGAATGATGAAGTGAAAGATTATAAGGTTGAAGGGTGAGATTGACTTAAGTATTCTGAATTCTTAAAGATCCATTGTTTCATCATTTAGCATAATGGATTTTAGCCATGTTTTAATGAATTTATTGTTTGATAGGATTTGATTAAAGTTCCTTTTAAACCCTAAATGCCCAAAGCACAAAATTCAGGTGTTCCGAAAACTTTGAAGTTAATTAAAATGGAACCAAAATACCAAATTGCTATTATTATTAGTTTATATTTTAAGTAATTGTGGAAAATTATTTTTGAAGTCTTGTTTTAGGATCAACAAGGTGAACAAGTCGATCTTATTATCTTAAAATGAATGATTATGTTTTTTCTATTGAAGACTTTGTGCAAGGATGCCCATTGCAATCTTCACTTCCCATAGTGTTGAAGGCTCTTAGAAATCAGCTTCAAATACACTAGATCTAAGGTCTTTCAAGAAAAATCATTTTAAAAATTCATTTTAAAAAATCAAAGATGAGATTTTGATTTTTCATCTTTTTGAAAAGACATAAGTTCATTGGGTTTGTGCATGCTAACTTGCTAAGCCCTATAATTCTTTTAGTGAGGAACTTTTGAGAATTTACATGCAAATAGAGAAATGAAAAAATTTCATATTTTTTACACCCTCATGATCAAACATTAAAATCTTTCATTCTAAAAGTGATATTGTTATGTTTTATTTCCTATGTGATCTCTAATATGTCTAGTTTGAATTTGTACCGTTACAATTCAAATGAAATTGGTATAATTTATTAAAATGTTGAGTTTGTGTTCAATTTAGAGAAAATTTCAAGAAGCTCCACACAAGCCTTGGGCATGTAGGGGTTAACATAGAATGATAGAGAAACACATCATCTTTCCTAGAAATCTATAAATCTAAAATATTATTGTTCTTTCAATCCTTACACAAGAGAGAAAGTTATAACACATTGACCCAACTACACAACACCTGAGGAAGACTTGGTTTTAAAATTTCAGTTTGGCATTCACAAAAAAATCCTCAAAGGACCTTAGATTTAAACCAAAAGATTTTAAAAAGGATGTATTTTTACGTACATAAAATGCTTTAAATCATTCCATCTTAGATTTGTTTTGTAAAACTTAGAGAGAACCTTAATTTCTAAGTGATTAGAGCATGTTCTAAATAAAATTATTCGTAGAATTCATTAGTTAAACCCTAAAGGACCAAGGCCATTTTTTTGTGAAAAAACACTTAGAATTGTCATTTCTGTTGCGTACATGTTAGAGAACTAAAATAATACTTTTTTTAGAATCTAATGATAGGTTCTTGTACTTTACTTGTCTCAAACCAAGTGGTATAAATTCCAAGGTTTAGGGCCGTGCAAATCGAAATATATTAGCATTCAAAGTTATTTTTTCAAGGAGATGCTCATATTACCCGGAAAACAAGATTGTTCATAACTTTCACATCACCAATGTACATGGAATGAATCAAAGCTTGACATGTAGACAAGAATATAATTTCTAAGAGCAAAAACTTTGAAAAATTTAATTTCAAATTTTTGTGAATTTATTATTTTGCCCAGTGAAGTGAAAATTATGTTTAAGATGGCATAACTTTTGCTCGTGGGCACTGATTGAGAGAAAAATTATATTCCCACAAAGGCACGAACCTAATCATTTTTTCTATCTTATAAGAAAGTTTTAAAAAGTTTTAGTAAAAATTGAGGTCCTAGGAAGTAGGAACTTGCTTCAAATCCATTTTGTCCCCCAAGGGGACAGTGGTCCTTTAGGGGTAAACTCTATTTTAGGATGAATGATTTTTTGTCCTCACGCTCACAAAAGAGAGTAGACTCATTGGCATAAGAATTTCACAGTTCACATTAGCGTGTGTTAATTAGTTAGAATGTCCTAGAATCTTTAACCTACATGTAGTGAACAAATTTTCTAAGAGTGAAATTTTGAGAGTCTTTGTTGATATATTTAATTCACACTTTGAACTCAATGTTTGATCATGCATTCATGTAGAATTAGTAATTCTAAGCCCTTCATTAAAAAAGAATAAATTTCAAGCCCTCCATTATAATAAATAAAAATTGAAGTGAAAGGGGCTCAAAGTTTGAATAATTAATAAATATAATAGTGAAATATGCAGAAATGGAAAACCATGTGTTGTTCACTTTACATATCATAATGTTGCAATCTACATTGTTGAAGGCTTTAAAGATTCTTCCACACATTGTCATTTTTAGTTTGTCACTATACTATAATATAAGATGCAAATAGTTAAACATTCCCTAGCCCCTAAATTTAAAAAATAATTCTTTGGCTCTTCACTATTATTATTTATCAATGCTATTTAACTAATGCAAGTGTCAATTTTGAGTGGTTTCTTATGAAACAATGGGTTGTGAGCTAAAGGGGTTATGTGTTGCAAATAGAGTTGTACTTTGTTTTTGGTGTTACAGACCTTAATGTTTGTGGAAAAAAATGATTTACAACAAAGATGCACTTTAGATTTTCAATGAAAAAATTTGAACTGGGATTTGTAAAGTTTAATTTGGATCCGTCAAGTCTTTGTTGAATTTGCTTTCCATCTTTCATTCCATAGTTTGACTGTTTGAACTTTGAAGATTCACTAACTATGCATTAGAAGTGGGAGCCCCATCCACCCATCGGCCTGTCCACCATCCGCCCGTCTGCTGGGTGGATAGACCTCCCGTCCGCTCCAATCATCTAGACCGTGCGATGTGATAGTCCAAGGCATTCTGGCCACTAGATCTTCCCGTTTCCTGTCCACCCATCCGATTCGAACAGTGTCGTCGGTCTAGGCGATAGATATAAAGGGAGGCACAGATGGCATAGTCCGCACAATTGTTTGCCTTCTAGAGTGGGTTGATCCAACACCAATTAGTATCTATGTGCCCCTTCCGACTTGGAGTGTGATCAACTGTGGATGAATTAACTTAATTTAATCATAATTTTTTCATTACCTTCTAAATTTTGAACTTATAAACTTCTCATTTGATCTTTGGATTAAGAGACGACAAGATGGGTTACCATGCCTTCTAAAGGAATTCCCAATCCTTTCAAAAAGAGTACAAAAGGGAAATCACAAGACATAGATTGGGATATTGTTCTCGACAAATTTAAGGAAGTTGAAGAGGATTGGCAATATGAGCCCAAAAAAGTATGGTCTTGCACAACATGGAAGCATTAGGTGAAAATGTCATACATTGCAAAATTGTGGCCAACGGATAACATGGAGGCATTAGAGCGACAAGTGAGATGTTAGAAAGGCCCTATGAATACCTGCAAGAGTGTACATTTGTACAAAGGTTTGAGGAGATTTGGGCAGCTTGCAATTTAGGTGCCTATAAACCAAATATCATGAACTATTCCACCATGGCCATGGTTTGGGCAGAGATTGTATTCCAAAGAGATGTTGATTGATGTATAATTATAGGGAAGGACAAAAAGTCCAAAATGACTTGTGATAAGGCAATGATAGACACCAATTGGATTGGCCCAAGCGACTACCTACTGGCTTGGTCTAATTGTAGTCAATTTGGATTTCCACTAGAACCAATGCCACATGCAAAGGATGATGATGATGACGATGATGAAGAAGAAGACTTGTCACCTCTACCTCCCCTTCTAGAGAGGCATGAATGCCGAGACGAACGTGAAGACATCAACTTCCACAATCAAATGTGAGAAGCAATGAGAAATAGTGTGGTGGATCAAGGTCAACCACGTCAACAATCGTCACCACCCTGTCATGATAGTGATGCATGTCACCCGCAATATGGAAGAGGAAGTTCATGATTTAGCAATGCCCCCCGCGATGACTTTCAAAACGTAGGAGGCCGTGGAAGCACAAGGTACACGGACTATGGTGGTTATCAATATGGCAGCTCGTAGTATTATCTAGGGACGAGGGGGCAAGACTCACATGGGTCTCTCGGAAGTTCGTACTATAGTGGTTCAAGTCAATAGGGGACTGTGAGCCCCTATTTCGTCACTGGGGACTCACTTATCTTATTTTTAATTTTTTTGTGAAAATAAGTGTGAAAAATAGTACAAAAAATCCAAAAAAGAGTGTAAACCCCAAATAGGTGTGTTACATGCCAATATAGTATTTGGTCATATTTTGAGAGTTTTTACTAATTAGATTCAAATTTTACTTGTAAATAGATTAGAACCTAATCAATCGTGGTAATTACGAGTTATGAGCATACTAGGCTCAAAATCCCACATAGAAAGGACATCGCTTGGCTAATACTGGTTGAGGGAACCCTGGTGAGGCACATAGGTCAGTTCTCGGAGATAGGTTCCAGTTTCCCCATTTCATCGATGAAATAACGAAACCCCAATTATTGGCTTGCAGATGTTAAAAATACCAAGATGGGACCGTGGAGGAATCTTTGGTCCAAGGAAGGTAACTTAGGGTTAAAACCATGCCTGGGAAACAACGGCGAAATCGGTTTGCCAAGATTCCCACCGGTGTGGAAGATTCCCTAGCCATCAATAATTAAATAAGGGGGTGGATTTTGTTCCCCTAGGCCGATGTGTAGAGTAAAAATATGAGCCTACACATGTGTTGTGGGATTCCATGGGAGGTTCCACAAAAAGTTTCGGAGTTTTCTGATAGTCAGAAGATGCCTTTCCGGACAGTCAACTACCCAAACCTACGATGAGAAATTCCTAAAAATTCTCCAGGTGGTGGTAAAATCTCACTAAAAATTAGGATAGCTTCTTTTATGTTAATAAGACGCTCCAACAAGTTTCAAGACATTCCGATAGTCAGAAGAACCCGAATTTGCAAGATTCCTCAACAATTGACAAAATTTAAAGATTACAGTGGAGTTGACTAGTGGATCGGGAGCATACAAAAGTGGAATGGGGTCAAAGATAGTTCTTTTCTTACTCCCCCACACCTACTTAAGAGCCTAGGCTAGTTATTTTTTTCAAAAAAGTCAAACTCCAAAAGTTGGGTTTTTAACCCTTTTTGGAGTTAAGTTGGCGTTAGGTTTCGTTGAAATTTTGAAGTTAGAGAAAGGGGTGGGGGGTTCTTTTAGACTAAAAATGGCCTTCTAAAGCCAATGGCGCAATCCGTTTGTGATTTGGAGTTAATCTCCAAAAGTTAGAAAATGGACTAGCGTAGAAAGTCAAAATTGGTAAATTAGGGTGAAAATCCTAATTGATAAGATTACCATGTTGAAATGAGAGGAGGTGGGTGCCCTTGAAAGAGTATATAAGGGCACTCATTCTTCTCTCAAATCACCCCTTCTAGCCATTATTTTGGCTTTGTAAACACGTTGGTCCATTAATTGTGGACTTTTGGCCATTTTTGAGCCAAAGTTGTAAACGTGGTGTTTTGGAGCATTTCAAGCTCCTTTTGTTGCTCTTTTGTAAGCCTTGAAGGACATTGGGGTCCCTTCAAGTCTTATGTGTTGTCTTTGTACTTGTTTTTGAAGATTTTGGTTGAAATTTGGTAGTATTTTTGGTTGTACTAACTCTTTCTTTAGTATATTTGTTATTTATTCAAGTCCTTGTTTAGGACTTGAGTATTGTACACAAACTCTAGAGGATCCTTCTCTTATGACTGGCAATGCCGTTTAGGGAAAACCTCTAGCTTGTTATTTTTATAATTTTTGTACTAATTTTTGTAATAACACTCTTGTGTCATCCTCCTTTAAGTTTCTTTTGTAAAAATCTTTGTGTGTTATTTTTTGTGCTTATCATAATACGGCTAAGCTTTGACTTTGTTTTTAGAATTGGATAGAAGTTTAGTGGGCTTTGGAGGAATACAGCGAAGCTTTGAACTTTAGAGTCCTAAAATTTTCTCTCAAAAACAAGATTGTAGAAGTTCATCAAGTTAGCATAAGAGAAAACAAAAACAAAATCTCATCACATTCTCTTTTTCACAAATCTTTTAGTTTCATAGAAGGTAGAGGGACTAATTTTCATAGAAATTTTCTTTAAAATTTAGGCAAAAATAACAAAACAAAACAAAACAAAACAATCTAGACAAGAAGGGAGCCCCGCAGCAGAAAGAGTTCTGCCCAGCAGAGGGAGCCCCACAGCAGTTGGGAGCCCCCGGCTTGGCAGGGAGCCCCGCTAACATAGGGGAGCCCTGCTGCAGGGGAGCCCCCGATCGGCAGTTGGCAGGCCCCGGCTGGTTGGCAGGTGGAGAGCCCCCCCCGCTGCAGGGAAAGCCCCCTGCCAGGTGGCGGGCAGGGAGCCCCCCGCCAGGGAGCCCCCGCAGGGAAGTCCCGCAAGGGAGCCCCCGCCTGGGAGCCCTGCCTACAGGCTGCAGGCCGCAGCAAGGTCCAGGGGAGGAATTAATCCCCTCCCCTCTCAAGAAATTTGAAGTTTCTTTCAATTTTTTTTGGGTTTTTTTTGTTTTTTTTAGAACTAAGGTAGAAGGTAGAATCAATCTATAGAAAGTAGAAGAGAGGAAGAATAGAGAGGTACCAAACCAAAACCAAAACCAAACAAGTTTCAAGTAGAATTAAAATAGGTTAGTCATAGGAATAGGTTGAAAAGGAAAACTATCATAGTTTGGAGAAAAAATAGCAACCAACACTAATCTCACCACTCTTTCTCTCTTAGAAGTTGTAACAAGTGCACAACAAGATTAGAAGTCACAAACTCAAAGTTGCATGAGAGAATGAAGGAGTACAAGAGATTGAGTTTAGATAGAAATTAGATAGAAATCAAGAAAATCTTAAAGAATCGATTAGAACCATAGAAAATAGGATAGATTAGAAAGTTGCCTTGAATTAGTGGAAATCTTATCAAAAACCATATCTTTCCAAGTCAACTTGTAGAATAGAATAAACAAGTTTATATAGTGAGAAGGGATAGAAAAAATCACCATTAGCCATTTTCCGCTAACTTGTAATTAGAATCCACTCTTTAAGCTGTAAACAAAAAAATGGCAAATGAAGGAGAATACGATGATCTATACAACAATGTGCCAAATAACTTCCAGAACGGGGTAAGTTATTAAATAATCTAAATTTTATTAATTTTCAAAGTATGTCGATTAATACAATTTTAGTAGAAAAGCCCTATATTGTTTAGGACTAATCTTTGTAAATTTGTTTGTTTCCAATAAGTTTTTTTTTACTCAGGATTTAGAAAAGAGTCCATTGCTTGGAAGGCTCAGTGGACAACGCTTAGACACCTATTAGTAAATAAAGTTAAGACAAAATAAAAAGAACCTGTTGTGGAAGTTGTTTACCATGGGTGGGTAAATAAACACTCATAGGGACCAAAGGGTCAAAGGAGAATGCACCTCCTCCTCCTCCACCATTTGGAGGTCCATACTTTGGAAATTATGGATAAGGAGGAGGGTCACATGAGAATGCACCACCTCCTTCTCCAACATTTGGAGGTCCATACTTTAGAAATTATGGACAAGGAGGAGGGTCAAGCGGATATGGACCATATGGTGGTTCCGGTTCCATGCCTCACGATTAGAATGATGATTGTAGTTTTGATTCAAAATAAAATATACTGTAGTTTGGTTACTTTGGTAGAATAGTATAAGATGTTTTTTGATGTAGAGGTAGGTTACAAATTTTCTAATATTGTTGAAGTGTAAATAGTGACAATCATAGGACAATGATGTCACTGTCCGCAAATACAAATCTTGCATGCATGTTAGATTTGGAAATGTGTAGTTTTCTCATTCAAAGGTGAATGCTCAAATGGATCTAAGAAATTCATGGTAAATGCAAGTAATTAGATGAACTTTTCAGCTTTTTCACTTAACTACATCACTAGAAGTCCATGAAGAACCACAACTTCGTCAATTTATGAAGTAATTGAGTGATGTGACAAGGACATGGAAATTTTGTAGAGTATAATTGTAGAGGCGATACTATAGAAGTATCCAATTTATTTTCTAAATGATAAGGCTTTAACCCCTAACTGCCCAATCGACTATATATAGTCGATCTAAAATTCCAGGCCCATTTTTGTGTGGGTAGTTAAATTCCTATGATTGGTTAAAAAAAAATTTCGGGCAGTTCTGAGGGTTAATTATGGAAAACTTTCATTTTTCATTGAAAAAAGTACATATTCAATTATTGAGAGGTCTTCAAAGCCATATGTGTACTAAAAGTGGAGTGTAAAGCTTGCTAATTTTACTTCATTTCTCGGCTTTATGCAAAGCTTGGCAATTTCATTTGATTTGAAATCTAATAAATTTTACTTATCCATTTGCTTTGAGAATGGTCCCAATGAAAAGTTTAAAGTCTTTTGACTCTTTTCATGATTTTCACCCTTGAAAATTTCAACATGCAAGTGTTTATTTGAAGATAGAAAAATTTATAAGCTTTGTGGGAATATAATCTTTTCCACTAAATCACTAATCCACTATCAATGCGTTGAACCCAAAGTTATAACTAAAGTGGCCAAGAAGCTCCAAATAGGGGACAAAAGTAGAAAAAACAAAATCGAAAATCTCTTAAGTGGAAAAATACAATCTTTTTTTGCAGAGAATATAATTTTCTCGTTTTGAAAAGCTTTCATTCATTTAATTTAGACTCCTTATAAGGAAGTTATAGGCATTTTGAGGACTTATAGCATCTTCATGAAAGATTATTTTTTTACTTTTTTATTTTTTTTGCAGACCCTCAAATAAAATATTCAATTCTCCTCTTTAATCCCTAAATGCCCAAGGGACCAGATTATGGTGTTTCAAAAACTTTGAAGTTCAATAAAACATTAAAACCCATTAACCCAACCAAATTGCTATTATTATTAGTTTATATTTTTGGAGAACTCTTTTTGAAGTCTAGTCTTAGGATCAAAAGGTTGATCTTAAAAATAAAGGATTATGATTTTCCTATTGAAGATTTTGTGCAAGGATGCCCATTTCAATCTTGACTTCCTGTAGTGTTGAAGGCTCTTGGAAATGAGCCTCAAATACACTTGATCTTGGAGGCAAAAATAGTAAATCACATTAGAAATTCATTTAAAAAAATTGTAGAATAGATTTTGAAAAACTGTAAATTGATTGTGGTTGTGCATGCTAGGCCCTATAACCTCATATTTTTTAGTGACCAACTTTTTAGAGTTCACATGCAAAAAGTGAATTGAAAAAATTTCATAGTTTTTACACCCTCATGATGAAAGATTATAATCTTTCAATCTGTAAGTGATATTATTATGTTTTCTTTTCCTATGTGATCTCTAACAAATCTAGTTAGAATTTGTACAATTATAATTCCACTTAAATTGGAACAACTTATGAAAATGTTGACTTCTTGTGTTCGTGTTCAATTTAGATGGAATTTTGGCTCGGCTGCCCGTCTAATGGACGGAGTGCAACTCTGAGGTTCTATGTCCCCAAACATCCGGGAAGCGGCGGACACAGATGTTGGACGTCTAGACGTCTAGGTGTTTGTGCAACCCTACGATCTTGTATCCGGAAAAGCCTACTCAAGTTACGGTCATGGTGGCCAACACCATCTTTGGGGCAGTGGAAGGTAGAATAATACATTGGGGTAAGGTTATTGCGGGCGTAGTGTCCAATCTTGTTGACCATGTAGGAAAAACCAAGCTCAGCCCCATCAGTCCTTACCTGTTCCACCTCTACCATCAAGAAGAACTTCTGAGTAGTGTAGAGATGGTAGAGTATAATATCGGATTCACTATCTTGTAGTATGGCCTCATGAGCAAAGTAGTGGGAGATCAGCTAGAAATTGAAAAAGAAGAGTCAGAAGAGGAGGAGCAGCTAGTTGATTGTAGGGAAAGGAGGAGAAAGTCCACCGATTCGGCGTCACGAGGAAAGCTTCATATTTCGGAGAAGCAAATAGAAAGAGTTTCAACGTTCTACAAGACCAAAATCGATTGGGTATTGCATGTGCAAGAGTACCACGACAACTTAGCAGAGCTCTTGATTGAAATTGGCAAGGAGCTTAATGTCGAGCTAAAGAATGTCCTGGACAAAGTAAAGCGCCTGCTGAATTTGGATGATCTGAGATGGAAGGAGGAGTAGATCAAGAACCTAAAGAAGGAATGGGATAACCTCCAATCCCAGGTAAATTGGGCAGATGGAGAGCTTGTAGCTTTGAAGCAGAGTAAGAGGGAGGTTGTACAACTCATCAAGAAGTTATCCAACTTGGTGGCGAGACCAACAAAACTCATCAACAAAGCCATGCTCTTCTAGGACCGATTGATTAAGGAAGGCATGTTTTTGGATTGAAGGTAGTGACGATCATGATTGACTTTTTAGCTTAGATGGAATCCATTTTGAAAGAGATGCGACAACTATTGGGGCGCATTGATTTGGATTGGGTCATGGACTTCACATAGTTTTCGGAAATTCCTTTTGTTACGTGAACTCTGGTTAATCAGATTCCATTGGTTCTACCCCAACCACAATCGGAAGGGTTGAGGGATGCCCTTCCTCAATCTACAAAACCCTTCTCTAGTCAAGTACAGAAGGCCATACAAGGGAGTGGGAAGACAGTACCTGAGCCGACGAATCAACTGAGCATATCAAGGGATGTGGTACCACCAAAAGTTTCCGCCTCACCAATTAATCCAACCATCGAGCTCACTGTGAAGGACGCTTTCTAGACACCTAGATTACCAATCCAAAGTAATCTGAACAACCGGATGGGAGGCATGACGAATCCAACCCGGATCCATCTGGAAAATTTCGAACACATGCAACAACCCCAATCCAAGGAGGAAATAAAAACCATTGTGTTGGATGAAATGTCCCCGGTAGAAGAAGAGGAGGAAGAAAAGGACAACCAAAACGTGGGGAAGTTTGACGAAGAGGAGTACTGAACCGGAATGGAAATAGAAGAGGAGGACAAAGATGATCCGTCCCCACTAGTAACACGGAAAATTCAAACCTAGATAGTAATCAAGACAACATCGGTGAGGGCATCTATCCGGGCCCCAACAACTCAAGGTAGTAGCAGTTCAAAGAAGGCGAGGAAGGTGAAGTAGTTAGGTTTCAGTTATTTAGGATTTGAACTTTAGATCTGGAACGGGTTTCTAAGCGTGGGCCCGGGTTCTGGATTTTTAGGAACCACCTACTTTCTAGATTTCTCAGGAGGTCAGTGGTTGGTCGCCTTGATTTCGGGGGGGGCTTTTTGCCTTTTGTTTTTTGTTTTAAATGGGTAGGTAGGTTTGTTGCCTTCCCATTCCATCCTAGCACTTATAAGTTGTTTATTTTATTCTCTTTCTTTAATCTAAGCCACCAAGTGGATACTCAGGATTGAATTGTGTACATCTAGCTTTGTTGTTTTTGCTTGTAAGAGCGTTGAAGTGTAAGAGGGAGAGAGAAAATGAGGAATCTGGATCTTGGGTGATTGGATCCGATTTGGAGACAATGTTTGTGACATAGTTTAGGCTTGTGAAAACAATCTTGCGCGTGGTGCCTTTAAAACACTGGAACGGTAATCCAACAGGGAGTGGTGTGGGTGCAAGTCTAAAATACGAGGGAGGGTTCTATGCAGAGATAAGCAACTGCCAGTGAAAAGATCCCCACTCTCCGGAAGGTCTGCCAACCCTAGGATTAGTCTAGTGAACAACTAACAATCCCCCATCAGTTCTAGTTGTTGTTGATCTGTTGTTGTAGTAGAAGAGGTTGATTACAACCTTGAGTGACCTACTTTTTGGATTTGCCATCCAAGAAGTTGTGAAGGTGTGTTCCTTGTTCAATCTATTACAACATATTGTTAGGTGTATTTTGTGTAGTTTAAAAGTGAAGAGAGTGTGAGGAATATGAGTGGTGAGTCCCTACCCCTCTACAAGATCAAAAGTAGACCTACTGAGGGTAAAACAAAGGAAAAGAAAACCATTGTGTGAGAAGAGACAGAACTAGATTCTGGAAAGGAAGTGGACATATTGGTTAAGGAGATAATTCGGATAACTTAGCTTGTAATAACATACTAGAATCCCCTAGGACGACATTTCAAGTCATTTTACGATGTTTTGGTGCTATAAAGATACTTACACCTAAACTATGCATACGACACTAAAAATAGCAATCCTCAATTCGTCCATCTCAACATGATAGATGCAACAACATGTGTTGTGCTCCTTCATAGACTTGATGAAAAATGGTTTCAAATTTTCAAAGCTCCTTTATCCTATTTGAACACCTTGGTTTGCAACTTAGAACTTCAAAAAAAAACTTGCCTACAAAATTTTCATTAATAGTCCACAATATTACGGACTTCATGCATAGATCTATAAATATACAATGGAAAACAAAGGTTGAAAAAGGGAGTTTGGATATTTATAGGAGTGAAAAAGAAAAAATATGGACTCCAATGGAGTCAAGTCCCTAAACCTTGAACCCTTCTAGGAAATTTGTGATACTATACAAACAATATTTGGGACTTCAGATGTAGGCTAAGGGATATGTATGGACTAGTCTTCAAAAATCAATTAGTATAGGGACGTTGGAGGGACTCTTGTGAAGTTGATCCCTAATACAATGACTATACAGGGACTTTGATGGAGTACTATGTGACGGATTCTACTGAATAAGGACTATTGCAACAAAATATAGTCACTTTGAATGGAGTCCAATAAATCAACTACAATTTTAGGGATAGCAAGACAACCTTGAAGGACATTTAAGTAAACCACATGTCAAATTGAAGACTTGTTTAGTAAATGGCCAACAAGAGTGTGAAGTGTGTAAAGACAAAACATCAACATTTTGGACTCTTCAAGTGCTGGTCATCCATACTTAGTGAAACAAAAGGAACCTAAATCCACAAACTTGAGACTCCATGCAATAATGCGTTGGCTTGTCATCAAATTGTACACTTCCAATCCTTTTTCGTGTCACATCTTTCTTATTGGCACTAACTTTGGTGTTCTCAGCCCACCACTTCACCACATTAAATTTCACCCCTTCTAGGATCATGGTGCTTCCTTCAAACACTTAAATTCCAACAGAATCCAGAAAGTACAATTGGATACTGTCTTATTTCAGTTGGAGTAATGTTTCAGGGATGAACATTCAAAGCTTGGCCACTCTTGTCTTTGAAGTGTGACTTTGAGCACAAACCATTGTTGTTAGTAGTGTGTGTTTTGTTGCTAGCATAACATTGCTACATCCACCTTTATTCTCTTCCAACGCTTTTGTGACCCTAGCAACAATCTCTTGGTGCACCAAGGCAACTTTAATAAGAAGAATGTAATCAGGAAGGCTTCGTCTGAGAAGAGGTTGGGAAAGTGCATACTCCATTACCACCTTTTTGCTACTTGAGCTAGGGCAAATGGTGAGTACCTTAAAAATAGAGCTTGCTAAATGCACCTCCACCCTCCTATGATGTCTGTCGTTCATCCCTAAACCCGTGTCTTCTTCCTCTAGAGCTCTCACAACCTTGGACTCTTTCTATGCAACACGGGAACTTGTTTTCTTTCTGCCACTTTCTTCTTTTCCTCTGCTTGCAAGTCTTCCTCCGCCCTCTCAATTGCCCAAGGGTGCTTCATCCTAAGATGCCTCTCCATTGCATGTGTAGATCCCATTTTCCAAACCCTAAATCCTAGAATGCTTCTACCATCATCAAACACAACCAAAGTAAAAAATTCAAACCTTAACGATCCTATACTAGAGATGGTGCAAAAGCTAGAGACCCTAAAATGGAAGCCCAAACCCTAAGGATCTAAACCGCAGTTGTGCAAAAGCCAGTTACTTCAAAAGCCAAATTTATTGTAACAATCTCCATTGCTATGCAAAAGCAAATGAACTCAAATTAAGAACTTCAGGTTAAAATCTCTGGACCTATGGGAAAGCAAATGCCCTCAAATTCAAAACTTAGTGTCAAAATCTTCATCATGGTTCAGAAGCCTCAAAAAAATCAAAACCCTAAGTGACAACCTCCCCCAATTTGCAAACTTGCTTTGATGTGCACAACCACCAAAATGCAAAGCTTGACCTCAATGGCATCATTGTACATTTGCACTACGAGGAATTTGTTGCACACTAGGAGGAAGCCGTCAAAAAGCGCAATGAAGGCACAAAGAGAATGAATGCGGGAATTCATGAATGTTTTGAAATCCCATCCATGGAAATGAACCTAACAGCACACATCAGCATAGTGACGTCATTAGTACGTAATGTACACAACAGATTAACATTAGAGTACCCAAAGTAAAAATCATCTCATCTAGGCTACTATGTGCTATTGTATTTTGTGAAAAAAAATTGCAATATAACTCCATAACTTGGGCTTGGGGGACTTTTTAAAAAAAATTGATGAACTGTCCTAAATGTGACATGCTCCTTGGATTTTTCTAATTTCCATCTCAATAAAAATTAAATTGACATACCCTAAACAAAGAAATCTTGGTCATTTTCAGAGAAATACACTTATATGAAAGATAAAAGTCCATATATCTCTTTCTTTGGATTGTGACTGTTTTCAAGTACGTTATTAAAAGTCCACCATAGCTTTAGTATATACTCTAGCCGTTTGAATTTTGAACATGATATTCTTCTCAATGCCAAGAATATCGCATCAAGTCCTACTTTTTAAAAACTCCAAAAAATGCGTATGTAGGCTACTTCTAAAAAACATTTAGAAGTATTTAAGGACTATGTGACATCCATAATCTTCTAGTGTAGCATACTTATACCTAGTTGTGCTGAAGAACTCATCTCCTAGACCTATAAGGAGAACATGCATCGTGGCATTGGTGATCTTGTACTCTTTTTTTAATTTCGTCCACATGTCCCTTTTAGTCTCCTCAATGGTAGTTAACAAATTGAGTTCAGCCTTCAAATTGTTCAATTGTGCCTTCACAATTTGTTTTCTCTTATGCCTTTCACACTACTCTCTATAGCTACAACAATTAGAAACTACTTTCTTGAGCTTCTTGAAGGCCACCTTTGGATAATTCTCTTACCTCCTATGTTCCTTCTCCAATGGATCAATCTTGTTGAGAAGGTGCTTTAAAAAGTTGCTTCAGACTTGCATTAGAGCGATTGCCAAGCCACTTGAAAAACTCTTGACTTATGGTGCCATCTTTTTCTAGAGTCCAGCCTTTAATAGTCTTATACAAAGACTCTATCTCTAGATCCATCAATTCTCCCATGGAATGCACTGAAATAAGTTTAGAGTAGAGATCATAGACATCATCCGGAGCTATAATGATTTTTAGCTCATTTATAATTTCGACTTTTGCATTCTTGCTAGTCTTGGTTTTCTTTTACTTCTTGATGTCAATCATACCAAATCGAAGTTGGTAAGTAGCATTAAATTCTATAAACAAAGAAAATCTAATAAGCTTGTATTTTTTATTTAAATTCATCTTGTACCAAGTAAGTATCTTCATTGAAGTTCAATAAAACATCAAGATCAACAAAAAAGGGAAATGTAGACATCATTTTCAATTTAGGTTTATTTTACAAAGTTTATTTCACTTGACTCTAACTATTTTTGGAAGACATACCTTCTAATTTTCATTATTGTTGCCACTTGATCTTGACTTTCTTCTTGGAATTGATCGTCCCACCTCTGATGTTTATTTAGGTGGAGTTGATTTTCCCATCCTTATCCATACTCCACGAGCGCCTATGATGTTGGTAACCCATGTCGGATTGTATCGATTGAAATGGTTTATGTGATTGTAATATGAGGAGATTCTTCAAAGGATGGAATGATCCTTACTCCACACAATAAAGCACTCCCATTTTTCAAACTTTCCTACTATCTTCTTTGCCTTTTCTTTCGTTCTCATCTTTTTTGATGCCTCAACACTATGTTGACCATTAATCATGTAGAAATGGCAATTCTTAATGTCCTCCCATTTTGTTGGCATTTCTTCTAATCCAATTGGCATCACACAAAGTGCTTGCTTATGGTCCTTGTCAAGCATTTCCATTAGATAATGCATTGTATAGTTGACCCCTACCTCCTCAAGACTATGACAATCCATATCTAGGGGAGGAACTTGCAATTGATCAATTGCAAGTTCATGAACTTTGCCATTCGGAAAACAATATGCCTCTTGACAATCAAACCAATAGCTATCATAGATCTTCAGTGACTCCTCGTAGTTTGCTTTTCGTGAGTCTTTGTCTTTGGGTAGGAACTTGAAATCTTTGGGAATGTTAGTGAGCACGGATAGTGTGCTAGACTCATGTGCTTAATTGATTTCTTCAATGTCTATTGCTACTACTTGTCTTGTTTTCATAGGTGTGGTTGATGTGCTTCTATGAACAATTTTGGACTTGGTAGCTTGGCATTTTTTATTTCCACTCTTGCAAGTCTCCAGGTTGAGATTTAATCAAGACTACTAGCTTCCAACTATGCCATTTGACTCATGAATCAGGTGTAGTGGTTGCATATTTCTGTAATGTCCTTAATATAGATGTCTCTATTTGAAAAGAGACCAACAACTGACGCAATACATGAAAGATGTGCAGCATTCATAAATACTGAATGGCATCTCCGGATGATTTACAATGGAAGTGTACATGTATTCTCTTGTCACGTCCAGGTCGTTTTTGAGGAGGCATGTGACTAAAATATCTCCGGAAAGACCTTTATTGATGTCGACAATCTCTTTGTAGTGCGAAATAGGTAGTGCTGCATCTAGACCGTTTTTGAATTTCTTGATGAACCCCACCTTCTGTATCATTGGATATAGAATTATGTTCTAGAATTCAACACTCTCTAGTTCTCAAAACGTCCATCAATCTCCAAAGTCAAAATTATCCTCAAACTCTTCTAGCAAGTAATCAAGAATCTCAAATTGATAGAAGTAGAGCTTCAGTTTTTGAAGATGTTCTTCTGTCTCTGCATGATTCAAGTGCAAAAAGTTAAGCTTTAAATGGAATTAACCTTCAGTGAAGGAGATTTTAGCATTTTAGCATTAGGAAGTACCATTACTATATTTTCAATTTCAATCATTTTGAATTCTTTCATTCTTTCAAAGAAGATTAATTTTTTTTTGTTGAATGGTACTATAGTGGATTACTTATGGAATGTTATGGTTAATACGGCAATCATAATATTCACCTTGGTTTGAGGTATTTTGAAAGAACAATTCCTAGGGAATTTTATTCCTAATATTAATCTTCATTATGTAGTTGTTGTTCATTATCAAATTCAAGGATTTAGTCAAATAATCATCAGAAACTACAACCCTAATATTCACCTTGATTTAAGGTGAATCAAAGGGGGTTTCCTCTTTCAATATCATTATTAT
Source organism: Straminergon stramineum (assembly GCA_963920665.1). Taxonomy (NCBI): domain Eukaryota; kingdom Viridiplantae; phylum Streptophyta; class Bryopsida; order Hypnales; family Calliergonaceae; genus Straminergon; species Straminergon stramineum. The sequence goes on from OY987273.1 coordinate 290,325, forward strand.
TTATTGATTTCTGATGTTTGCTCAGATTCAATTAAGAAATTTAGATGTTTGGTTGTTAATGAAATATTTTGTGTGTACAATATCTATTGAGGAATTTGATTAGATTGTTACCCTATTTTATTGTTATAAAGTCTTAGTCTTACTTTAAATGGTACGTGCTAGTTTTCGGTCATGTAGGACTTCAATGATTTTTGTTAGGGAATATTTTTCTTTTCTTCTAAATACTTGAGGATTTGTATGTCACTTCTTCTCCTTTGTTTAAGGAGAAACTCCACAGAATACAGAAATCTAGTTAGAGTAATTTTTTGGTGTTATTGATTAGTACTTTGTGTTTAAATTCGTGAATACTTTTTCCAATTTAGAAGATATAATAAATGTTAGCATTATTGTTTTTGTACTTCTTTTCTTATTGTGATAGATTTCTTCTGAATTTATACTCTTCATTTTTGAAGAGGCTACCTCAATTTGAGGTAATCTTGAGATTGTTAGAGAACTTGATTTTCAAGGGGTTTTTTGTATTACAAGACATCTACTTAACAATCTTGTGAAGTGGTGTAGTTAGGCTGACCAAGAATCACCTCAGTTTGAGATGAACGTCGATGGTATTTAAATGTCATGTTTATTGATACCGATCTTCTACCATGAGTTTGGAGATGATCATCCAAAAGATCTTTGAATTGGAATGGGTTTATTAGTCATAGCTCTTTGTAATTATCTTAATGCTTTGTTTAATCTTGGAATTAGAGTCAAGTCAATTTGAGTTGTTCTGTAGAGAGATTTTCTATGTTTAAAGAAAATCCAATTAATGTATTATCTATTTGAAGGTGATATTTGCCAAGGTAAATCACCTCGAATTGAGGTGATTACCTATTTGAAAACTAATAGAAAAAGAAATGATGACATCAAAGTTAGCTCCGCTAGAGGTGACTAGCTTCATTTATTTTGTTTATAGAGATGTAGTCTAGAAATTAGGAATTCCCAAACTGATTGAAAGAAATAATCCTAAAGAAGTACCAAATAAGGAAAGAGAAATGGGAGGTGTTAGCATTAGAACTTCAATTATCTTTTAGTCATTAAATATTGAGAAGGAAATTGCAACACGGACTTTTGGTAAACACAAATGCACCTAAGAATTGCGAGGATTACTTACCAATGTCATTCAAAGGTCATACTCACATCTTTGCAACAATCTTTTTATTTTTGGTTGAGGTGATGGGTTGTGCAATCACGAATAAAGCAAAGTCATAATCCTTTCCAGAAATTGCAAGTCTTCATACTAAGTGTCTTAGTGTGAGAAGAGGTTAACCAAACTACAAACAAAAAGATATCGCAAAAGTCCATGAGTTGTATAGCAAAATGTAAGCACACAACATGCAATTCTTAGAAAACTACAATTGGAACTCAATGAAGAAGCAAAACCCCCATAAAACCACCTAAATCCTAAACTTTAATTTCGTGAAGAGGCTATTGTTTTCATATCAAACGCAGTTTGAATGACAAAATTTTTCCAAACTCATTTGTACTTCCAAAGATGCAATTCCATTCTAAAAATTATTAATAAGTTGATGAACTTCGTGAGGAAAGTTCATTTGCATTCCCTGCTAAGTTGGCTTTCTTTGAATTGGAATGTAGAATTATTTGCTCACGAAGTGCAAAAACAGTCCTTTTGCTAACCTCTCAAAAATTTGCTAATATGTAGATTTTCCTTCTAGTACCTATTGATCTGTACCTATTATGTATCTATTTTTTGATATGAAACATGATACTACACACCAAAAACAATCAAAATTACATTGTACAATACTTCTGATCACAAATGCAAACTATAATAATTCTTGTGACTACCTCCTTGAACATCGAATTTGACAAGTTTGCAATGTGCTTGCTCCCCTTGAAACCTTTCTAATTCTATAGCAAACCCTATACTAAAGTTGTTTGCATTCTTCAAGAACTGCATACTTCAATTACTAGATGAACTCGTCCCTAAAGTGTTTCAAATTTCAAACCTCAAACCTACTTAGAGGCCATCACATGGCACTTTAACCGCCATAAACAACTCTCACATGCCAACCCTAAGCAAATGAAGCACCTCTCAATGCTCATTAATAAAAGTGGGCTATTTTGAAAACCGAAACCCTAAATTATTAATTTTGGTATCCTAGTGACAAAAATACAAAAGCTAATTTAAAGCCAAACCACAAGCCAAACTAAACCAAAAACCTACAAGCCTCTTGTGAACCATGAACCTTCACAAATCAGCTAGCAAACTCAAGTAAGACCTTCTAACAGCTAACTAATAGTCAACTTTGACATCAAATTTGAGAACTAAACCTTACTTGAAGTCTCGAACATCAAAAGTCAAAACATCTCACAATCCTTTCCAAAACCTAGAAATCAAACGTATCTAGGTCAAACTAGACAATACAAATACAATCCAAAATGAATTAGAAATAATACAATATATAGACAAGCCAAAGAGCATGCACTAAACATGATAGACAATGCACCAATATGAAGGATGACGCAGTAGGCTCCACCAAGCATGCAATCTAAAGCAACTACCATGAACATTAATAGTGAAGGCTTGAAAGCATCCGACCTTGCATGCCTCTTGTGAAAGTATATCTCTAGAACTCTCCAACCTTAGTGTACAAATTCACAATCTCTATGTGACTCCGAGGGCTTCATGGCAAGAAGGAATACCACACTGGACAAATCAGAGAAGGTACTAACAAACAAAACAAAGTGAATACGTAACTTGTACACATACCGGACGAGCATTAGAGGAAGAAAATCGAATTCAAGAACGACACAATGAGGAGTGCAAAAAAAACAAATGTGATGTGAGCTCTAAACCCTCACGCTAGAGTTCCTCTTCATATTGGTTGTGCCCAGTATACCCGGAGCAACCACCTTGTACCCGGTCCTTCAAATGTGTGAACTTACCTTCAAGATATCTAGATACGATTTACCCAGATCCTATCTGGTCCATACCTAGATCAATTAGTACTTTGATGCATTCAAACACGTTGAACTCTTTTGTTCAAACCCTAAAAACACTAGAGGCCTTTTTTCCTCTAATTTCACTCGAAATTGTCCTTTCTATTTCAAACTTAAAGAAATTGCTTGAAAATTATTTCATTTGGCATATTTAAACAAACAATATTACACTACATTTTGTTCAAATTGTGAAGAATTTTTTTTAAAACTTCGATTATGTGGATTTCCAAATTTTCACATTCCAAATGAGGTTCCAAACAAATGAAACCTTAGTTTAAGTCATGTAATGAAGGCCCCAAAACTTCTTCACAATGGAGGTTCAAGGGGAGTCATCCCACTTTGAAATTTTCTTGCTCATCCATGTGTAAGAAATTTTTAATTTTCACCATTCTACAACAAAGACTACTTTGTATAGTATGGATGGAATTAATCATGGAAATTACTAACTAAGCATTAGATTTTTAGATTATAAGAAGTTTGAATGATCAACTTATAGACCAAAAAATGTAGCTTTGGAGGAAGAAGAATTACAAGAACATGACTAATGCTTTTTTACTCCAACATTGTATTGGAAGGTAAGTCAAATGAAGTATTTTTAATTCAAAAATGTGAGAAATGAAAACCTCTCATAAATTCATACATGTTTTGCCATAGAAGGGATAGAAAGACAAGACGGATCACAATAGATCCTACAAAAATTTAAAAAATTTAGATATGCATCAAGTTTTGAAGTTTAATAATTTATATTATTATCAAATTTTAGGAAACATCATGAAAAAATTAGGAATTATTAGAATTATTTTATATTCTTGATTACTCCAAATTGAAGCATAGTTGTTTGCTCAAACAACTCGACAACATGAAAAACACGACATCCAACATGTCTAGTAGACCCCCTTTTTTGTCTAATAAAGTCAACTTTAAGTTTGACTTTCCAATAAAGCACTTTCTATTTCCAATCTCGACATATTTGAGTTTCATTTTATTGAAGTGTCTCAATTTATTAATCACTTATTACATTCAAAATTATGGATCATAACTAAAAGTGAGATTTCAAATTGTCTACGTTGTTAGGATAAGGCGTTATTCTACAAAATTGTTAAGTATACATGATACTTGTCTTATACAACACTCAACATCGGATGAACAACTCAACACCCAAACCCCAAATGCATTCGACAAAAACAACTTTCAATTGAAGTATTGAACCATGTATTTTAAAAATTAATAAAAATACAACTTTGACAAAATTCCCTCTAAACCTACTTTGTGCCTTCTTAGTCCTTGTCTAAGGGGTTAAGACACTTTCTTTGCTTACATTTTAAGGTTTCAAATCTTCTTAACTTCCATTTCATCCACTAAATAATGATGTTGATTTTAAAGAAAATTGTGTAAAAAAATTGAGTAGGAAGTTTAGGAATACCATTTTAGCAATAAAAGGAAATGATTTCTTGGCCTTCTTCGTTTCAAAGAAAAATTTAGATTCAAGAAAGTCCAAGATTGAACTCAAGGAAATATAAATAAAAACATCATTGTTAGAGTAATGAGATCACTGTCAAAAACAAACATAATAGTGACATACAATTATTTTAAAAATAATTATAAAAATTCCATTACAAATTAAATCATAACATTTTTTTGTAAGAAGATGCTTCTTAAAACCACCTATAACTAAAATTGTCTAAAACTTCTATATTACAAACCCAAATGGGTGGAATGGAAAGTTTCCATGCATCCACAAATATGATCTACAAGAAACATTTTTAGGAAGAATGATGTAAGTCTAAATTTTTGTGGATGAATTTTTGAGTTTAACATTAAATAATTTGAAATATGGATCATATAAGTAATGATTACATTTGTCTATTTTAAGAGATAGTTTCTTAAAATGATGACAATATTGGAGACTATATGACTATGGCAGAAATCTTTATTGTCTCTAAAGCAAGGTTGCTAGCAGCGATCCCAAAACTGGCTAAATTTTGCTCAGTTGCTACATAATTTCTTCATGCCGTTAGTGTTAAATTCAAAAAATCTTCAAAAAATGAACATTTGGCTAATTTCCTTGAAGTAGTTCTAGGATCATTGGTTGCTAGTGTGCGAGCTTGTGAGTAGGAAAAAAAAAAGTGGAAAAAATAGTGAGGTATCCATGACCGTGGATGTACCTATGACCGTTGGTCCACTAGAAGGATTATTTCATTGTTTTCTCAATTTTTAAGTGATCTATGAATTTAAGGAAAATTTACATGCTTTGACATTTGCATTCGGTAGAGGGTTTAGTGTATGCTTAAAACCTACCCATATGTTATTTTCTCACATTGGATTTTTTCTGGTAAGACCCTTTGTTTGGTGTTTTATTCCTCTAAAGTAGGACCATTTTTTTATTTGTGAAGAGTTTGTGGGTCGTGAGAATCATTAGAAGAAAGGTTGGGCTAATGAAAGGCTGGGAACTAAAATCGTGAGTTTGAAGTTGAATCAAGGATGCCACATTTAACTACTTTGGGACTTTAGGGGGAATTTTGGACTTTGTCATGGTACAATTCATCAAGAGATCTCCTAATATTTGGGTTTTGGAGACCATTGAGCATATGAAAGTGGGAAGGCTTGAATGAAATAGGGCATGTTAATATATGAAAGGAAGACAAGAAATAATATAATAGGAGCAATGCTCCCACTTTGCGTTTATTTATACGTAATTTTTGAGAAGAATCAACGGGAGATTTCTTGATGTGAGTACATGCACAAAATTGGGATTGAAAGTGTTGTAAGAAACTAATGAAAACAGCATTTAGGATTCTTGAATAATAATTGTAAGCATGGATATTGGCTTGTTAGGATTTCAATGAGGAATTAGAGATCAGGAGATCTCCTGACATAATCCCCACAACATTAAGTTCCAAGACAAAAACAAAATGTAAACGGAAATGCAATAACAAACATCTGGACTAGTAGAATCAAATTTGAATCTAACTTGTACCAAAGGTGGGTGCACCACATTTTACTCATCATTATATAGTAAAAAACAAGTAGGTGCCTCTCAAATCAAATGAAGGCATTGCTTGCAGTATTCCAACTAGACCACTAAATTGAAGGATATTCCTCTAATAGTTAACTTCTTTTTTGCATAGTAGAGACATTGGAATTTCAAAAGATCTACATCATCCCTCACACAAATGGAGGGTTCAATTAGACGCGCATGTGGTCTATTGAGAGGATCTAACTCAAGTACTACAATAGTTTGATTCAAAAAATTACTATGTTGTCTAGGGTTACTTAAGAGCAATTTTACCAATTCACCATAATTTGGATAGGGGTCGGTCTTTTTAGCTTTGTCAATACCGGCAATATAGAGAAATCCATTCATAGTCTTCAGCGGCAGAAGATGTTCTAGAAGCTCATCCAAAGTAGAAATATGCATGGACGACCATCACTACAAGAAACTGAGGAAAAAAATGACTTCAAAAAATGACTCAGAAGTAATTTTTGCAAACACTTTTGAAAAAGAATGACTTGGGGGCCCTACTATCATTTTGGACAAGTCATTTAGGTAAATGAAAAAGAGTATGGGGCACATTTGTTAAAGCAAAGAGGGGTAAGGAAATGCCTATTATGGAGACATGTGGTAAGCGCAGCCCACCGCAGCTGACATGGACATCCACATGCCCTATCATTTTCTAGTCATGATCAAGTTCTGAGTGACACTTAAAGAATCTAACATGGATTTCCATGTGCATAGTCATTTACTAGTCACATTGAAGTTCTGGATAACCCTTCAAAAATCTGATGTGGACAACCATGTCGGAAGTCATTTACAAGTGGTCATGGAGTCATACTTCGCCTCATTTATTTTGACACGTGGCAAGTCATTTATAAGTCAAGGTGCAATGAAGCCAAGTGATGGTTTTAGGTTTGAGGGTGATATCATGGATGACATATGTAGTTGTAGTAGAGTCATTTCTAAGTGACATCTACATAGAAGGATATAGGGCCCAATACCCAGAGAGTAGTCATTTTTAAGTCTTACTAGAGTTCATTCCCAGTTGCAGTTCAGTCATTCTTTTGTACAGATGAGACTATCATTGTAAATGCCGTCACTTAGAAGTTTTGTTCCCGCCCTTCGTAAAAAATCAATTTAGGGTCCCATTGATTGTAGCATATGTCGTATGTGCAATAGAGTATAAGTACCATTACAACACCAAAATGTCATAAAATGACTCGAAATATCGTCCCAAAGGATTCTAGACTGTTGCTGCAAGCCAAGATTATCCATTTTACTGACTTAAGCACTCTTCTCACTTCCTTTTTCTCTTTTGGATCTCTATTTGGAATCCAATTTGGATCCACTCCAATCTCGAATCTAGATCTATCTCTTCTCACACACACACTGGTTTTTGGTGCCTTTGTTTTACCCTCAAAGGGTCCGCCTTTGATCTTGTATAGGGGTAGGGACTCACCACTTGTATTCCTCACACACTCTTTTCTCTCTAAGCTACACAAAACACCCTTAGACCAAATGTTGCACTAAATCAGACCAAAAAACACTCTCACAACTTCCCGGATGGCCAATCCGGAAGGTAGGTCACTCATAGCCGTAACTAGTCTTCTCCACTACAACGACAAATGAACAAAAATTGGAATCGATGGGGGATTGTTGGTCGTTCACTACACTGATTCTAGGGTTTGGCAAACCTTTCGGAGAGTAGGATGGGGATTTTTTCGCTGGCCATTGCTTATCTCCACACAGAACCTTCCCTGATATTCCGGACTTGCACCCACGCCACTCCTTGCTAGATTTTCGTTCCAATGTTTTAAAGGCACCGCACACAAGACTGTATTTATAAGCCTAAACTATATCACAAATGTTCCCTCCCAAATCAGATCCAATCACCTCAGATTCGGATTCCTCCTTTCCTTCCTCCTCTCTCTTACACTTCAACGCTCTCATAAGTAAACACAAGAAAGCTGGATATACGACAAATCAATTCTTGAATGTCCACTTGGTGGCTTAGATTAAAGAAAGGATGACAAGATACCAACTATAAGTGCTAGGATGGAATGAGAAGGCAACAAGCCTGCCTTCCCTTAAAAACTCAAAAATCCAAAGCCAAAAAGCCATTTGGAAATCCAGATGACCAATCACATACCTCTCAAGAAACCTAGAAAGTCAAATCCTACAAATTTGGAACTCGGGCCCACACTTGGAAACCCGGATCAGATTCAAAATTCAAATCCTAACTAACTAAAACCCTAACTACTTCGCCTTTTGCAGCTTCTTCTAACTGTTCTTGCCTTGACTTGATGGTGCCCAGATGGATGCCCTCGGAGTTGCTTTCACTATTGCCTAGGTCAATTCCGGATTCTATTTCCGGATTCCATTCCGGATTCAAAGTCAATTCCGGATTCTAATCCAAATTCAAGGTCTATTCTAGATCACTTCCAGATTAGACTTTGGTCCGGTTATAGACTACGTGGTTTGTCTTTTGAGCCTAACTACAATAATTAAGCTAAGCGGATTCTACTTCCGTTTGCCTAACCAAGAAAATGAAGAATTCAACACTAGAATAGTTCTATTTTATACTAAATCAATGCATTCCGAGTTTTCGTCTCGTGACAGCATACAAAGACAACACTATCATGACAACCTACAATCTAGTCCACAACTTTGTGACCTTCACAAGTGACTACAAAATGACTACTTCTACAATGCCACATTCCATTGACAAAATTGTAGTTGTATTTCACATGTCCTATCTACCATCTTAGATTCCATTCAAGGCTCAAGATGACAAACTTTGAAAGGCAATTCCACGTTTCAAGAAGTATAGGTGAGTGAAAGACCTAATATATAAGAGAATTGCATGCAAGTCTATGAGTTCAGATGTAGGTACTCCTTCCTACTACTTGCCAATCACTAATAAGCACAATTCTGTATCAAGTTGCAGGTTTCACATACTGTTGGTCCCATATCATAGCTAAACCCTTCACATGATGAATTTATGTCATGTCTGCATTGGCATTGGGAAACATGAGCACCACCTCCTTCTGCAGAATGTCCCGCACATCCACCTTCAACCAGGACTCCGAATAGTCCTTGAAGTGAAACTCGTGCAGATTGTGTGGTCCACTAATGGTCCTAGTTGCCACTTTCTGACACACAACTCGAGGATTCATGAGGACCACTTTGTCACCAACGTTCATCTACAATATGGAAATACTTAGCAACTTCAAGGATCCACAAAGTGCTCGAAGAAGAGTGTAGCTAGAAGAGGATTGTAAAATTATTGCATGTCCACTACAAATTGACTTGCAAATGACTACATGTTGACTTATTGTATGGCGGAACCGCAACAAAATCGATGCTTGACTTGGACATCACCGTTGGGATATGGGGATAGTCGTTGTCACCTGCCTTCCCAATAATAGGAGAAGGGGCCAAACACAAAGCGTCTTATTCACTGTACTGAAGGTCAAATTGGGTCGCATGCAATGACAGACAAATTTGGAACATATGTCCATCCCTTTGTAACTTACCTTCACCTACATTATATTAGGCTTCATAGAACAACATATTCAGTCTTCTTGAAATTAGGGTTGGATGACCTACAACCGAAACAATGGCAAAGTAGTTCATACTTATGTAATGTGTTGTTATTGCTTAGAATTCAAAAACCCTACAAACACATTGCAATATTGGTGATAGATCTCCTATGACTTCGGCTAACCTTTCTACTTCTACTCATCCAACAAATTCATGACTAGCCCTAGGGCACAACGTCTCCATTGCAGAATTCACAACAATGACCATCCACAACCTGTGGATTTAAACTTCCATAGTCGGCTACTTCTAATTGCAATACTTGAACATATATTGACACTATGTTATTCCCTATGCATACACCTATTCCTTCTACATAACACTCTCTATACCTTCCATACTAGTTCATGATGCTAGCATAGGATGATTACATTAGTCTCCCAAACATGACTTTTTCATGACAGAGATGTGACTTCGACAGGACTTCTATAGACGAAAATGACTTTGCGCGATATTAGGTGACTTTCCGACAACTTCAAGCCCACTCCGCCAAAGCTATGAAAAAGACAAGGTATGGCTCGCGAGACCTCATACTTCTTTGCTGCTCCATCACGCTTTTGTCCCATTTTTTATGCTCCCTTTCTTCTAGTCTCCCACTTTTGTGTCCTCACCTACATGCAGAGAAACCACTTGTTAAATATCAAATGGAATTGAAGGTGAGGGGACCCTCAAGAGCTGAAGCTCGTAGGATGGCAAGCCCTCACCTTCTACAACGTCCAAAAATTCATAACATGATCCGCTTCTGTGTTTCCGTATTATTTTAGCCATTGATTTGTTGACAATTTGTGGGTACTTTGAATAGAATGAAGCAACATTGGGACATTTCTGAAACGTCTCCAATAGCGGCCACAAGTATACTTTGAGGTACTCCCTATCATCAGCCATGGTCCACAACCACTTCACATAGAACGGAGAAGTGATTAGGATATTCATGTTCTGATTGCAATCTACTCTAGAGATCAAACTATCTATTATGACTATGTTTGTAGTTGTAAATGATGGCCACCCTACATAAACTATGCTCAAGTTCTTCCTCGAAGAAGTAGGAGCCCCTTCTCCAAGTTCCTCTACTGCACTACGTGAACCTGATCAGGTAAATAAGGGAATTAGACTTTGACCATTCTTGAGGGAGGACAACATGGTGGGGACCACGTCTTCTATGTACGCTACACTATTGCTGCCCCAAAATGCTATTGTAAAATACTCAAAACACCGGGCTAGAAAAGGTTTCAACCAAGGCCGGAACACTATCCTTCTAAACTTTGTTTTTGTGCTTGGACGTATTCTACTATTTGGGTTCATGACTTTAAGCAAGTTGTAGTCCAATAGCGTTCCATGGACATTAAAAATGACCAATTTTAAGCCAAAATGACTTTGACCCCCTCTCTTCTCAATCAATAGTTGAGTGATTGACTTCCTAAGCTACACTTCAATAGATGCGCAGGGCACAACATTTGCCAAGGTACAAACCTTCGTGAAAGACCTTGGGGATTTCCACATCTTCCTCAACAGTGTTGTAACAAGCTTTGTTGTTGCAATCGAGTTAGTGAGGGCATCCTCCTCATCCTCGTCAAGCACATTGTCCTTCACTGCCAAAATCTCCCCATCACCAACTCCCTAGCTTGGACGGACGCTCCCAACGTCATTGCACAACTCCGATGCAAGGGCTTCCCCATTCTACTCTGTAGGCTTCAAATACAACTTGTGGATGGCCTCATGTTGCACGGAGTCCGCTACCTCCGCCTGCATTGGGACTTCCAATACTACTACTACCGTCACCTCCTCGTCCATCTTATTTGTAACCTCAATGGGCTCTTCTTTGGGCTTCTATACCAATGTCATAGTCGACTGTTTCCCAGTTGCTTGCGAAGTGCCACGGTCTTCAACCACAAATGGCAACCCTGATTACTTCTCAGGAGTTGGACTAGGGATTTGATCCTTCACTATCCAACGTGGTAAAGATGGAGGTGAGCTCTTCTTGTTAGGAAGATCTGAGTCTGACAAAAGGGTAACGTTGGCCTTCTTTACAAATTGATTCAAGTGACAGGGGTTCATGTCCCTCAGAACTAACACCTTTTTCCTGTGCTTCATCCCCTTGCTTTTCTCCATGACCTTTGACACCACCTACAGCTTCTTTCGTGAATTTGGTAGTAAGCTAGCAGCTTTGAAGAACAAGAACCCACCTGATTCTTGATCATCCAATGCAGAGAGACTTATTGACAGGCTGCCCTCATCCCCTTGTGCGGACCTCCCCATTAAGGTGAAGAACATGTTCTTCAGATCTTTGATAGCTGTCGCCTGCATTTTTGAAGTGGCCAATACAACCATGAATTTTATGCCCACTTTGTTCTTCAAAGACTCCACAATTGACCTCAAAGACGAGTCTTCTACGACAATAGTCTATCCCAACCACCCAATGCAATGAGATTGGATTTGTCACTCATGCATCGCTCAATCAAGTTTGTAAACACAATAGGATTTATTCTAAAGCGCATACACATTTCCACAGTTGCATCATGACTTCCCCACAATTGAAGAATAACTCTCCCACCACTTAAGCACGACTTACCCAACACTCAAGAACAACTTGTACAATAGTGCACTTGAAATGCAATTGCATAGGGATTGAGTTTGTTCCAATAGTGACTCCATCTATGACTTTAGACTACAACGCGTCGCACAGTAGGAAGTGATTTGCAGAGAATGGGGTCTATAATGGCCTTAAGTAGCTAGAAGCTATGCTTAAAGATTTTTCATGCATGACAAACTATAAGGTGGCTTTGTAATGGCGAGGTTCTTGGTTCACAGTTGCATCTTTTCTAGTGAAAAGGTATTCATCCTACCTAACCCAAACCAATTACATGGCCGGATCCCTTCACTATAGCGGTCCTTGCTATCTTGCAATGCTATTGGCGGGGACTCCGACTATGAGCCAAGGTAGCTTGGTGGCAAAGGGGGTGCCTAGTTCGATGGATTTGTCGAGGGCTGCTGGAGCATCTACTACCTTGGAAGCCAAGACCAGGAAGGGTTGTAAGCTCCTTCTATGGGAGGTGGGGGCAGCAGGGCTTGCATGCTCAGATGTGGTCCGACATTAGTCTTTTGTAGTGGTGCCATAGGTGAGACTCTTTTCCATTTATCTCTCCGCTAAGCAAGACATTCCTCCTCCTACACCTCCTCCTTGCTCAAATCTACAACAATCTATTGTCAACTGCACATCTGAAGATATGAGTGAAGTTGTTGCTTCATTGCTGCAATTCCTAGTGAATGCTATTAGTACTTTCACTACTTCCAATGTTCAAAATGTTGTCATCTCGTTGAATTAATCATACCCTACTTAGGCAAGTTGTGGATTACATTTGGGGTGAATTGTCAATACATGAGTGAAGGCTGTGAAATCCTATGCTCAAGAAAGAGCCTCTCAGAGCATCAAATCGACAACCTCAATACGAATAAAGGAACCGAAAGACATGGACATGCATACGTAAGAGTGATGCGAGAGAATAAGGGCAGTCATACAAAAGTCTCTTACAAGTGATATTTGGCACGGAGCATAGGTTCAAGTGTCTTGTCCATCTTTGCCTTCTTGTCTCAAAAGAGCTCATATTTAGTCTTGATGTATGAGGCTTTTTCACTACAAGGCAGAGAACCCCCCTAGAGTTGGCCGGCGGGGAGTGTGTGTGACCCCTACCTGAATTGTCTTCCAAGCAATGGACTCTTAAATGTTTTTTTTATCAATTTTTTAACATTAAACTACTCCAAGTGAAATGAAAGCAACACCCTTACACCACCCTAATATGCACCCTAAAATCCTGCAATGACCCTAGTACCTACTTTAGGAGGTTAGGGCAACCTACTAGCCTTAATTTTGCTTGAAATTAGCCATTGGGGCACCAAATGGGTCAATTTGGTGTCCTCAAATTAAATTCCAACACAACACAACCATCCCAATTCCTACCTCACTTCCTAAATTTATGCCAAACACCTCCCTAATTCCATAGATCCTATCCCTAACATATTCATACATTCCTTTTAGATCAATTAGTTTTTTCCTTGAATTTCCTAATCGATATCCTAACCCTAATTTTACCCCCAATTTGGGCAATGCTTCTACGCTTGCCTTAAAACCCTAAAAAATCCTCATATACCCTCTAAACATTCACACCCTACAAAAACATTGCATGCATGATCATTGAACTATTGATTCAATATTGATAACAAAATATCATATTGTAATTAACATTACATTTAGACTCAGCTAAAGCATAAGAAAAAAAAAGATGAAATACCCAAAATAAACTACCGCCAAATGGGCAGCAAACCTTGTCACACTAAAATGATCACCTCGACTTCATCCCTACTCCAAATTGGGCAAGACTTGTCCTGTTAAAAAACTAACTTCCCCATATATATTCTCACCAAAATCCACATTGATTCACTTTGCCAAACTCCCACAGTCGCTCGCCGAAGTCGTTGGTCTTCCATGGTGGAGGCAGCTTGACCTCCTCTCAATAAAATTGGCTACTCTGTCCTCATCCTTGCTCGGAATTCATTAAGACTTGTTTTGTTGGAAAGCTAACTTTCTCCTCTCCATACTCCCCAAAATTCAGCCATTCCACTCTTCCCATCTTCTGCAATTAGTCACCAAAGTTGGCAGTCCCCTCGTATTTCAACAAAACCCTAATTCTCTCCACTCCCATTCCCATCTAACCTCACTTCCATCATTCCTTCACCATTTTTTCTCAAAAAATAGTGACCTACTCTACAAATTGTCCTACTTTGGTTCCCTCCTAGTCTCTAGCTCCTCATGCTTTAAAAACATCCATAATCACCCAAAATGCTCTCCAACACACATGCACACAAAGTTGGGAAAAATTGAGAGAGAGAGGGCTCCAAACCCTAATTTTGCCTATATCCAAACTTCCTAACTAATTAGTTTTCTTAGCTACTTTCATCTCACACTAATTCACTGTAAATCTACTAATTTGGTGCAAAATGTGCCAAATTAGTGCAAATCGTGCTAGGTTACTGTAAATTCGTTAGTTTCGGGTAAATTGCGCTATTTTAGTGTTCAACCCCCCAAATTACAGTTAAACCCTATAACTTACTGTAAAATCCTATTTTAGTGGTTCTAGCACTATTTTAGTGTTTTAATAGTAGTTTTAAGTTTACTCACTTCTTTTGTGTTTTTCACATTTAATATTTTTGGTGGTTTTTACTTTACTTTAAGTTTCATTTTCTAGTTCTAGTTATTTCGTTTTAATTTTTTGTTTTCTTTTTGTCATCATTTTACCATTAGCCTAATTTGGTTACTCTACCAAATCTTGTTTAACCTCTTTTAAGTTTTAAATCCCTATTTTTCCCCCTAAAGGTTCCCCTCATTTTCTTCTAATTGCATTTTCTAGCATCTTGCCCTAACCTCTTGAAGTTCTCATTTCTATTTAGTGGAAAACTCCCTAATTGATGTTTATGGCTTAATCCAAAGTACTAACACTTCTGGATTTGCAAATTTAAGGAAATTGACTATATTATTGATTTTCTTAAGGGTGAACCAATATGGTGGTTTACATCGAGTACAACAGGCTTAGCGGCTTGGATTCCATGTTTCTATGGCCTTTGTCATTGTTCCTATCCATCTATAGTGCATTTGTCATACTTCGTTGGCATTGTGCGCATTGACGAGGTAGGAAAAGAAGCTGTGATAATGGTGTAGAAAAGAAGCTCTGTAGTGATCAAAGAATTGGAAATTAGGTGCAAAGACCAAGACCACATGTCTTCTTCTTCCACACAACTATAGACGTTGTATTGAGAGATGCTGAACAGGTTAGCATTCTCAACTTTAAAATGTATGAAAAGAGGTGGTGGAGTGGTGGATAGAGGAAGGCGATGTTTGACGACCCATAATAAATTCTTGGATTTTGAATGTACCTGGGAGATCCAACGGAGTGGACATGGAATGACTTCTTTAGTTGTAGTATGCATTTGAAATCATTTCCATATGTAGCGTACTATTGATTGACTACTGAATGATGATTAGGCATGTAGCCTATATACGTACAATAAGGCTTCACAACTCTTAATTACAAAAAGAAACTATGAAGGAGTCTTGTGTTCGTGAGTTAGGCATGGTCAAGGGTCCTTAAGGAAGTACGATACCTTTGTACAATTCCAGTAAGTCATTTACAAATGGTCACATATACTTTATGACTAAGAAGTAACTTTAGTTAGTCATTTTTTTATCATATGAAGTACATGAAGAAGTGGAAATGACTCATTTTAGTCATTTACAAGTTACGTCGAAGAGCCTAGACCCAAAGGCTTGGCTTCTTTGCTTTATCTTCATTGACTTCCGTTATGTCTTTCCAGCATCTCTGTCCAATTGTATTATTTAAAGCTTTTTCTAGGTAATGCTATTTTTGAAATGACTTCATTTATTGTGCTAATTTGTTAAATGTTGTGTCATGTATATTTTCTAGGTTGGCCTTGTTGGGCTATCAACTTTAGGGGCTTATAGCAATATTAATCAGTCAATGTGGGTGTAACTTCATGTATACTATGATGTATACCGTGTTCTATTGCGGTCTACTTCTTCTTGTTAAGAGCCCTGAATATGCAACTAGGATTTCATGTTCAGAATTTGGAGGGTTGGCATAGATGATTGGATAATTTATGCTTGGTTCCATAGCACTTAACCTACACGCGAGATATGCGAAATCGCAAGTTCAACACTCAACGTTGCCTAAACACTAGCTTAGTGTCCTTCACTCACAAGAAGATTGGACAAGTAGGCAATCCACACACATAGCCATTTTGTAAATCTTGTAAGAGGCATTGGGGTCACAGCACTATAGTGGTAGGATAACACATCCCCTTAGAAGACAATGCCTACATGCAAAGTTCTTAAGGCCGCACCCTTGTTTCGTAGGAGGGAGAGAATGTTCACTCTTGACTCAGATGAAGAGAGAGATGGTCAGATCGAACACCCTGTAGGTGGTTCGCAGACTGAAGGGAACTTGCCTTCAAACATGGTAGAAAGTAGAAGTTTAGTGAGAGAAATTGTGATCCAAGCTAAAACCCTAAACACATGTACACACCATGGAGGCCTACTTTGCATGTGAAGAATTGTCTAATTGTATAGAGGAGGAACCTCACATGTCTTACAGTATTAACCAATCAATTCCTTTGAAGCGCAAAATTAGTTTCCGCACTATAATAGAGGAGGCTCTTGGTCCTGGCTACATCACAACAATAAAACACGACAATGTGTTAAAGGCAATACAAGTGCAACAAGAGCCCATAATGCTATTAGATTCTCCGGAGGGAATAGCCTCTTCGAAGAAAAGAAAACTCTTAGTGGACCAAATATTAGGACTTTCAAATTAATGGAAAAGGAGGAGGGGACCGGGGGGATAATCCCTTATACTCCATTGTCCACCTATTTTCTACAATGTGGCTTCCTGGGCTCACACTTGTATGCCTTTGTTGTGGTTTACAAATGGTATTGTTCAGATGAACCCATAAAAGACTGCAAATGGAAATGTGAATTACTTTTGAGGTTCCATGGATAGAACAATTCATTCAAAATTTAGTATGCATGTCTTCTCCTCACTGAATGTAAATAAGATGTTGAGACATATTGAAGTCATTAAACTGTGGCTGAAGATATTTGTCAATCACATTTCAATTATATTGTTTGTGGGTGTAGTCATTATTTACCAAAGGAAGTCACATTGAAGTTGAATAGTTGTCAATCTTTAACCTTGCCCCCTTTTAACAGTATGAATCATCCACAAGAAAATTCATAAATTTTCTTATGTCCTCTGTACAACAATATGTGCTAAACAAGGTTGTGATTAGCAAACAATATGATTCTTGTTAGACTACCCCTATCACACATTCATAAGCAACGACTGCATGATGACCACCTATGGGTACGAGAACTACAAAGGGTAACAAAGTACAATGTATCAAGAATACACTGCCCATATACTCAGTGTCGGGGTTGTCATTGATTATTAATGTGGAATGTAAGAGCACACCTCATCTACCATGGTAGAGATCCAGCATCGAGAATTTGGAGAGGACCAAGATTTAGAGACTCTTCTAACAAAGGATGGACAACCCAATTTTGGGACCCAATTGAAGAGGTTCCGCTAGAGGTCCTTGTTGTTGAGGATGTAGGGAAGGTAGCTGAAGAGGTACTGGTGGAAGTAGATGTGAATGTTGACACGGAAGGCATGGTACTACAAGCCTCACGGCTGTCGCAGGAGTGTAATAATGGAGTAGACCTAATCACAGAGGAAGTCGCTAATGCTTTTGCAGTCGTGGACTTGATTCATGAAGAATTCATAGAAGAGGGCCTTGAGGAAGGTGCACATGTAGAGGAATGTGGCAACATGCCCTTGGATGGGGATGGTAAGGAGTCCAATTTCAGTGCAACATCATTGGATGAGTCTCTTGAAGCCCTATACAATGGTTGCAAGTCCACTATGCTGGTCACTATAGTGTTGCTCATGAACCTATGTACTATACATGGTGTGAGCAATAATTGCACCAATGAGTTGTTTAGCCTCCTACACCTCCATCTCTTGCTAAAGAGAAATACATTGCTGAGAACTTACTGTGCTACGAAGTCACTAATAGCAAAATTGGGACTAACATACAACAACATCCATGCTTGCAAGCGAAGATGTGTACTATTTCAAGGGGAACACAAACATGCCCTCCAGTGTCCTAAATGTGGTGATCAACAATACAGAGACGAAGATCATCATTGTTTTGCGGTGAAGGTTCTTTGGCACTTTCTACTTACTCTAAGGTTGTAGAGGATGTTTTGGAGTTGAGAGATCTCTAAGTTGATGTTTTGGTACTCCAAGAATCAAAGCAATTGGGAGGGAGGGGATGGATTGGTGAGGCCCCCTTGTGACTCTAAGGCTTGGAAGCACTTTCATGAGAATGTGGATCCAAAGTTTGCCGATGACCCTTGAAATTCCCACTTTGACTTAGCAATGGATGGAATGAACCCTTTCAAGCAAAACCATTCTTCATGGTCCACGTGGCCTGTCCTATTGCTTAATTACAATCTCCCCCCATGGTTGAGAACAAATGAGTTCTTCATTCTCTTGTCCCTCTTAATACTCAAGAGAGGTTCTGTGACCTTTAATATGTTTGATGTTTATTTGGAGCCCCTTTTGGAGGAGTTGCTAGAGCTTTAGGATGGAGTTCTAGCTTTTGACATTGCAAAGGATGTTGGGGACAGGTCATTCGGCATGCACACCATGTTGCTTTGGACAATTCATGACTTCCTGGGCTATGGCACTATAGGTGGTTTTTCACATCAAGGATATACAACCTACCCCTGGTGTTGTGTAGATCTAGGAGTTGAGCATTCAATAGAGCTTAGAAAGTGCACATATGGTGGTACAAGGCATTGGTTACCTGAAGGTCATCCTTATAGATTGGAGGCCATAAACGGCCACTTCAATGGTAACATTGAAAATTGACCTAAACCACGTGCGGTCACAATGGAGGAGCAAATGTAGCATGCCACTAAGTTTGAAGAATGGAAAGAACCTAAAAATAGAGACAGGACTCTTGGGGACCCCTCAAAATTGCATAGATTGAAGCAACTCAACAGTCTTTATAGATTTCCGTATTAGAAGGTAAGTGATAGGAATGAGCAACTAGTTTAAGACTTCGCAACAACTTCAGAGTATAGTAGTAGTCATTTTGAAGTAATTTTAGAGTCTTCCAGCTCCTTCACGTGACTTTATTATGACTGGTTGTTTGTGAGTGGTCCAGCATAAGGCCAAACACCAAACAATGCATTTCTAAGGCAACTAGAAGAAATATTAGACTGCCCTATGAGTTGTATGTGAAGATTTCCTTACTTCTGATGGCATGGATGTAGTCGTATCTTGAGCTTCTAGGTCAGCTTTCACTACCTTTCAAGGCACCTTAGCATAACCTAAACCCATGTATGACCTGCTATCCAGCACCTCCTCAGTCAATACACTCTGGACATGATGCATTGTAAGTTGAACCTTGCGAAGGAATTCTTGAAAACTATAACAGGGAAGGACATGGGGAAGGTCAGGTGTTGCGGCCCTAATAACACCTTACAACTCCAACCAAACTTCAAGAACCCTTCACAACTTTCAAGGCTCACCATGCTCCAATTCTAGTATCACTTAGGCCTAAACTAACTAACATTGCACATGCCATGCACTTACAACATTAGTTCCCATTTCCAACTCACATTGCTAAGTCTTGGTGCCCGGAACTTTTAGCACGCACTCCACTCGTGGCACTTGGCATGCCACTTAGTGACATGGGGCAGAACTTCCATCTTACTATGCTAGGACTCATGGTGTCACTACTCACCATGGTCCTAACTACCCTTGGTTGTCACCCCACTTCATACTAGGCCCCTTGTATACTTGCTATTCTCACACCAACACTAATTGGGACTCACAACTAGGGACACATTACCAAAGGCCTAGCAAGGAGTGGGACTCCAACCAACCGGTGCCCTGGGACACACATACAAGTGTTCCAAGGAACCTTGAAGCCGGTGGTGAAGTTACATCACCACCCATGAATCATTGGGACTCACCGAGGCTTCAAGAGGCAATGAAGAGGGAGACCAACCCCTCCTTTAGTACTCTCTTTATTCTTCAATAGCCCCCCCCCCCTTGTGGGTCAAAGGGACTTCCCATACCCCCTTGGGTTTTGGAAGACCACCTATTTCCAACCGAACTCCCCAAGTTCTCACTCCGTTTGGACTCCCGAACCTCCAAATGGCATAACTTTGTCTTCAGAGCCTCAAATCTCATATGCGAGACCATTTTGGATATCTAAGCGACGAGTAGATGTCGATGGATTGCTCACTTGTCCCATTTGGACAAGTTTCCACAAAGTTATGGCCCTCCAAAGATTCGGGTTCACCGGGAGTGGCATCACACCTTCACCACGGCCCTACTCTTGGCCATAACTTTTGGCTCATGTCATAGAACCTCGTAATGCTTGGCATTCTAGGTTCCTTGTCTTTATAAATTTCCAATGATATGCTACATGCCATGCTTTGTTGAGTGATTCGTTAGGAACCCTTCACACCTAGCCTTTGAGTGTCCCGGCGCCACCAGGACACCCCCAACTTTGAACAACCATAACTTCTAGCCTACTAGTCCAAATCATGAATTCTTTGGACGGTTAGAAGCATCTTCTCAAGATAATTTTGAGCATATATGACATGATACTATCCCCTCCATAAGCAAGTCGCTATTGCACCCTGTTTGCTCAAGAGTCTCTCATTACTCCCTTCTTAGCCTATTGTAAAGTTTGGGAAGTCACCCCCAAGGTCCTCCTTGCTCACTAAGGCACTTTGGGCACCCCTAGGAGATAGGGGCATGACACAACTGCTACAATGAAACAAAGCACAAATGTAAACTGTCTACAAAGTAAGGAATAATAGCAGAGATGAAAATCATACTTGAAGATTAAGAATGTTGCTACTCCTCAAACTTTGATCAAACGCACCTCCACTCCATTCAAGCTAAAAACAAATTGCTTTCTTCAAAATAGTTAGCACCTCCATTTGCCTTGTTTCCTCACTCTTTGTTGCTCTACGTCGCTCCTCCGTCTTCAAAATTGTGAGCGCCTCTGCCTACCTAGTTTCCTCCCTCTCCATGTCCATTGCACCTCTACGATGTGCATTGTTTCTTCTCCTACAACACTGAGCCTCGTTCCTTCTCATTAGGTGTTGCGCTTCCTTCTCCCTTGTCCTCTTCACTTAGATTTGGATTAGGAGATCAAACCATCACAAAGAGTTATAGCACCAGCACTGTAAGCATCTAGAGAAAATAAGATTGCCCACGGGAGCAAGGCATTGGAAGAATATTGGACCCTACCAAAGCGGGGAGGAGCCAAGTGGAGCCGGTAGTATAGACCTTGCCACTCATGGCGCCGCTTGCATTAAAGGCGCAATGCAGGCCTTCAAATCAACAAGACCCCTTGAGGCCCTAACACTAGCAGGTCATCATTGCTGCGACTCAAAATTAGTGGAGGGTTTATTTCATAATTCTATCATTTCATACTCCTTGTTTGAGTCCTTAATTCTCAGGAATTGGTTAAATGTTTGTGAGTACCAGAATGAGTGTAGGGTTTATTTGATAATTCTTCCATTCCATATTCCTAGTTTGGGTCCTAAATTCTTGGAAAATTATGTAATTTTTTGTGAGTGCATGGCCCCCAAAAACATAATACTTAGACAAAATGTTGAAGAAAATGTTAATTTTTAAAACAAATGACATAGTCATAATTCAAATAAAGAAACAACTCACATGATTAGACTAATTGGATGACACTTAGAGATTTTGAACCAAAAGTGTAAGAAAATTATCTTTTCAAAAGTACAAATGAGTTTTTATAGTATGATTGATTGAAATCCGAACATTTCCAAGAATTAGTTTCTTTTACATCATATACTAAGTATGTTAGTTGTGGGCCTCTAATAATGATAGAATACATCATCAAAAAATATGATTGAGGTAAACAAAAAATTAATAACCATGAACTTAAGAAAATATTCATGGATACTTATTATTACTATATACATAATTTTACATCATATACATTGACGTATGTCAACAATAAAAATACTACACTCTAAAATCCTAGATTAATAATGATTTGCAAAATAGTTCTATTTCAAGATCATAAACATGAATCTGGAAATGTATGCAAAGATCACAAAGTATAGTTACCTTAACCATATTATTGATTTCAAATGCTTATGAGGCATTAATTTGGTATTCTTATACAAATATAGCAATTTCTTTGAACACACCTATACTATAGCAAGCATGTTTGTGCACACCAAATTTTCATTTCTATTGTTTTGGAAAGTATAAATCCTCTAACAATTGGAAATTGGGTGTGTAGATTCAAATTAATGCCCTTCCTCCTAAACCTTAAGTTCATATGATGTGAAGAGTCATAGGAAAGAAATTGGGTGAACATAACAGTGTTAATGGATGAATGAAGAGTTAGAGGTATATTTTTTTTAAATCCCATTGTAGTGTTTAAAATACAATAAGGGAGGTGAACAAAATTTATTATAGAGTGTAAGAAAAAAATGTAGATGGTGGAAAACAAAACAAGGAATAAAAAAAAATAGGGTTCCAAAACAAATAGGGTCCAAAAAAATAGAAGGTGGAAAAAATGTAAAGGGTAAGAAAATCTAAAGGGGTGGTAGAGAATTGAGGAGGGAAAAATTATAGAGTTTTGCCAAAATTATAGAGGTGAAATAAAAAATAGATGGTGAAAAAAAGGTGCAAGGTGAAATAAAAGAGAGAGGGTGAAAAAACGGTGGAGGATGACAAAAAAATATCAAGTTAGAAACTACTCACAAAAATTGCAAACTTTTGGAAACAAATTTGAGAAATTGCCCTATTTATCCAAAAATGAAGCGAAGTAGATTCTATCCAAAAGTGCAATCTAGTATCATTCTAAAAATGAAATTTGGCTATGGAAAAAAATATAGAAGGTGACCTGAAACCCTTAAAAACTATAAATCATACGACATAAATTAAGCAAGTAGAGATGAGTTTGGGGATGAAAGTTTTAAAGTGTGACATGCTAGAAGTAAGGTTAGTAGTAACTCGGAACACGAATGTTGCTAAAGAGAGTCGTTTGAAAGGGAGAAGGGTTGTACAATATCTTTGATCGTAGCTAAATTAATGTAGGAATATTGTTTGAGGTCCCAAGGAATGCAACAGGATGAATATAGTGAGACTTTTTTGTATGGAGTCCATGAATACATCTAAGGAAATTCAAACATGAACAAATCTTACAATAGGATAACATTGCAGAATCTAAAGCTTATGTCATAAGCATCAATATAAAAAACCTATCTCAAAACAACTATTACTAATAACTAAGATATAATTCCTATTTAGAAGTATGTAAACATCATTAGCATCATACAACTCCATATTGTATACCATTCACCTAATTTTGGACAATCATGTAATTATGATGGTAGATTAAGGATGTACATATAAGATAGACAACCCAAGTGTAAACTTGTAGACTTTGTAGAGTGGTTTCTCACTAAATCCTACAAGTAGACATTGAAAATAAAGAAACACATTCTCTTGCCAATTTGATTATTGCAAAACAAAAATTCGCAAATGGATAGGATGTCAAACCTTCTTTTGGGGATGACATGGGCCATGGTTTTTTATTATTTTAATATAATTATTATTCATTTTAGATTCTAATCATGCTTTTACCGTGATTATTTGTTCTCACTCTTGCACTTACTAGAGTGAAACTCCCTAGTGGAGAGACCAAGAAAGCAAATCTTTTTTATGTTCTAATTTTGATAACATCTTTAAAATGATTAAATATGGGTTAGGGTTTGAAAACTTATTCTATAAGTAGTATTATATGCATTGCTACTTTCCAAAAATTTGCATTCAAATTCAAAATTAATCATGACTAATTAGGAGTGCAAACAAGGGAATTTGATGTACATGGATATTTGATTGTAGACCTAAATGTAGAACTTCAGAAATAAATTCTATTTTAGGGTCCATGAAAGTGTACGTGAAAGTTCAAAGACTCTTTAGTGCATGGGATAGTTTCAAAATTAATAGTGTTAATGAACAAAAAGTATGTATCTCATGGCTACAACACATACATTCTACTTTTGTAAGCAAAATAATTGATTTCATGATAGTAAAAGCCCTATAGTTGGTACTACAAATTATTCATGATGTTTGAAGATTGTTTTGGAGGGCTTGAATTTTGTAGTGCTTGTACACTTAAGTCATGGAGAGCAATAGCACCATGTTGATTTCGACCTCATCAAAGGTTGATAATTTTATTCATAATTTTGTAGGACTTTCATGTGTTTAAAGCTAGGACCTACAAAACCGATTCACTTTCTTTAAGTTATAATTCCCTTTAGGATAGTCTTCATTTTAGAAGTCCACATTTTCGGGGGAGTAATAGCTTGAATGTGGCCCATTCACCCTAAATCCTTTTCTAATTTCTAGAAGTTCAGGAGTCATTATAATTTAAACTACAATTACTAATGAAATTTGTACCCACAAAAATGATTTGGATACTATTTAGGTAGAGAAATTGATGAATATAGAATTTGCATAATTCATTTCACTATTATATACTTATTAATGCAAATGTCTCTAAGTATACTTAGGCTTGCCTTTCAAATAACAAGAAAATATACATCATGATCAAGAAGATAATGATGTAAAATAAGGTTCATTACATATAAATATGAGGTCCTACATCATCCAATAATTACATAATGAGAATGATGAAGATTGTGACAAATCTAGAAATATCGTAATCAATATAATGATTGCATGATTTGGAGAATGCTCACCAACACTCAATGTATGGAAGTGTCCCAAAACACACACACCTTATTCATAAATCCCTAAATGCCCAAGGCCTTTTCTGAGCTTGTAATAATTTGCTCTACATTGAACCAAAAGCCAATATTTTTATAAATTGTAGCACTCTCTTTTGAATTGTAACTATGCAAATCAAACTAGTCATATTAGAAATCACATAGCAAAAGGAAAATAATACAACAATTACTATTACTTATGAATTAAAAGATTATAATATTTCAACATGCATGTAGTAAGACTATCTACAAAAGTAATTTGAAATCTTTCAATCCTTTCTTCACATATCAAATCTAAAAAGTTGGTCACCAAAAAAAGTGAGGTTGAAGAGCCTAACATGCCTAACTCCAAAAAATATATGGCCTCTCAAAATCTATTGTACAATCATTTTTCTAAATGAATTTTCTACTATCATTTCTTCTCCAAAATCTTGTGTATTTGAGGCTCATTTCCAAGAGCCCTCAACACTAAATAAAGTCAAGGGTGCCCATGGCACCCTTGCACAAAATTTTGGATAGAGAAATTGTAAACAATCACTTTGCAAATCAATGCCACACTGAACTACCTTAAAATGCTATTCATTGGATTTTGTACAAAACCTTTGAAGATCTCCAATTAACAACATTTGAAGATCTCCAAATGTTTGAATAGATCTCCGAGTTTAAGATCATAGACCCTAAACCCTAAAGCTCAAACATAGAAATTCTCAAAATAATATATACCCCAAAGGAAAGTACCTTGGAAATGTCTAATGATATTTGAAGGTAATGTCTCACCAACAAGATTTCTAGTGAGAAGCATTAATGTCATTAATAAAAAAATTATGGTCTTCCTCAAATGACCCTAAATATTTGGACCAAGGTTCTATACATTTTAAAAGGTGTAAAGAAATAATTTCACAAACCAAGGGTGTGGCTATGTAACAACACCCTCAAACCCTAAACCCTCAAACCCTCAAATCCTAAATTCTAAACCCTATCCCCCTAAAACCGTTAGACAATAGACTCTAAATTGCTAAAGCCTGCATTTTCTTCGATGAGAACTACTCGTAGACACTATGAGTTTTGAACATTGTACTCTAAGCCCTAAACCTGAAATCCCCAACCCTACCCTTAACCCTATACTCTTGGGCCTACACTATGTCTACTCAACATAGTGAAATTCAATGTGTGACAATCTGCATTACTACGAGTAGTTAGTTTGAAGTTTTGAAAGTGTTTGACTTTGAAGGCAAACATTATTTGGTAGCACTAATAATTAGGTACATGCAAGATGGTGTTAAAAGCTTGGTTTGCAACCTATGTTCAAGTGGCTAGTTAGAGATTAATGTGCGGAGATACCATCTATGACCAATGCATTTTTCAAGAACACTCAAAAGATTTGAATTGAAAGGCACCTCTTCCCCCCTCCAATGTATTCAATTATTGGAAGCATAATGTCACTACTGTCACTATTGCGTGATCTCCAAGAACCTAGTCAACATTCCAAATGAAGGGTCGCATCTTTAGATCCTCCTCCAAGTTAATAGCGCACAAACTTCAAGATTTGACTCCTAATTCAAATAGTAGGACCACAAGACAGCATGACCCACTAAAATTTTTGGTAGGAACCCAAAGCCCCCACTCTCAACCAATTCTGTCATAACCTCAAGAGCTACCTACAACTTTCTCTTTTACACACGTGAAGGACTTCAGGCTTAATAGTGAGGAAGTTGTGCATTCCAGCAATGCCAACACCTCTTTGTTAATGCACATAATGCTCCATGTCAATTGTTCATTTGGACATCAAGTATTATATTTTTACTCTCAATTGATTCACAGTACACGATGTTGTTGATAGTTTTGTCAGTTTCTTGGTCAAGTATAGTAACGCAATTAGCAAGCATGCAATGAGAGTGTAGCGTAGTCCTTGTTTGGTAACAATGTATGTTGGAACTTATAATAAATTCATGGATTCAAACCTCTTTCTATAATCGCACACTGATTTTGTTACCTCAATTTTGTCACGCATCTAATGCAGTTTGTGGTATAGGATCCGAAGACCTCAATGCTATGATTATTATTAAGTGCTTTCTAGAATTGCTTGCTTCCCTATCGTGACTTCTATACACTTGGATCTTCAACTTGATAACCCCCAAGAGCACTAGATGTTCCTAACAGTATCCCATGGGATAGGGGTACATCACCGTTGTCCTGTTATTATTAGAATATCAATTTTTTATTTTATAATGGTGCACATAATCCTAAACCGCTCACATACAATTGTATAGTATTTGTATCTATAGAGACGACTTAATCGCACAAGTGTATAATAGGCTATATAAATCCTCTTTGGCTATATCGGATGATCTTCAAATGATAACAATGGGAGATCTCCTGATGTAGTTTTTCGGTAGTCTTCAGGTTCACTTATTAGGAGATCTTCTGCTATAGTATTTTAGCAATGTGGAGATCTCCTGATATAGTGTTTCGGCAATCCTTAGAAACAACTATCAAAAGATCTTCCAATACAGTTTTTCAACAATCTTGAGGTTCTACTGTTCCATGGTCTCCCAATAGAATGTTTAAGCAATCTTGAGAATTTTCTATCTTGAGAACTTCCAATGCAATTTATGGGAGTCTTCAAATACAACTATTTAGAGATCTCTCGATGTAGTGTTTTAGCAATCTTTAGATCATCTATCCGGAGATCTCTCGATGTAGTTTTTTGACAATCCTCAAATTCAACTATCAGATGATCTCTCGATATAGTATTTTACAATCCTCAACATTTGCTATCTAGAGATCTCCCAAGGTAGTTATTCGGCTATCTTCAACTTCAGTTACTATGCAATCTCGTGGTGAATTTATAACTTGACCTCCTCACACATCAACCATCCTATGAAATATATGCATTATTTACTAAAATTCTAGCGGAGTTCAAGCTAGTCTTACTATACTTGGTCTAACTATATAATCGTTTGCTACAATTTGCTGGATTAACAATCATTACCACATTTACCCAAATAGTCTACAAAGTAGGGTGATCAAGCCAGATGAGATCAAGTTCTGAATCGTTCCATGATGCTCTAATCCCATACGCATATGGGATTCCAGTTGAGAGTGAATTGCCGGAATCCTCTACTCGGTCTTCACCATTTAGATGTGGTGATTTAGTTAAGCTTTATGTTCAAGGATTCGGTGAAGTAGGTGAAGGGATTGTTGTAGAGGCTCAACTGTAGGGCGAGTGGTTGGATGTAGCCATCCTATTGGAGCCATGGGTATTCGTTCTTTTGAGACCTTATTGGATCACTTTGGAAGCTCAACACTTTAGGGTCAATCCTTGGCATTGGGGATTTAGAACGTTATTGGAAGTTGTGAACTAAACCGTGTTGTGGAGAGCCATTAACATTGTTAAATGTTCAGTGGATTCCTCCGTTGATGCACGTCCAAATATTTGTTAGGAAGGCTGGATGGGGATTGAGGTGCAACTAATGGATTTTTTGGGTGTGCTTTTTTCGTCGAGTTGAATAAACTATTGGAAGCTAGATGATCATTTTCAAGATACATGATTAGGTGAAGAACATATAGGTGTCGTAGTGTTGGATGTTTTTGTGGGTAATCATGATGCTATTATGACACATGCTAAATGGCCCATATTGGGGTGATAGTTCATGAATGGTCAATCATTGAAGGAAACAGTGGATCGTTTCTCAGTGTTTCTCGATGTAAACAACCCCCTAGCTTATCTAGGAGGAAGAGAGAAGGTGCCCTACCGCTTCATTGTCTAAAGGCCGAGTCTCAATCAAAGGGCTTCTTATTACGATCAAAAAACATCTGATGAAGAAATTTGGATGGTTAGCTTTGAAAAATGCTGTAATAATCAATGCTACCAATTCTTCCCCCATAAGAGTACGCTTCGAGGTAGGTGAAAATTTTGGTTGAAGTCATTTGAAGAGCACTACAAATATGAGATCGTAGTTGGTGGGCAATTCCAGTGTGTTTCAGGTAATCGGAAACAAAAGTTTATTACATTGGAAGGAGTGGAGGTTTGTGGCACCGCATGGTACATTATTCATGGAATCCCAAAGTCGACCTTTCACAACTACATTGCCAAGTACAATCAAGGCGTTGTTTCGGTGACACATGGAAATAGAGGGATCAAACGGCCAAGATTTCGAATTGTTCAAGTGTCTAGAACAATGAAAGCAATCATTGAAAATACCGCAGACCAAATGCCCCATTAGATGCGAGGTATTGGAAACGAGAGAGTCAACACATTGAAATTTCTACCAGTTGGAAATAACTAGAAGCGTATTCGTTCTGACTCCAATGAGGTAGTATACATAATCTGAGTTATTATATCTGGTGAATGGGAGATGTTCTACTATATAATGTCATTGAGCAATCTCCCCATGTTACCATTCTCTAGGAGATTCTGTGATGGAATTTTTATCTAGGTGATCTTTGGATATTATATGTCATCGAGAGATCTCTCGATGATGTTGTTTGCAATCTTTTCTCCATTGTAGAGGTGATTCAAATTATCTCGCTGCTGTAGGCAATGCTATATTGTCACTACTATCAATGTCGATGCTTTTTTTTTTGCAATTAAATGTGGAGTATGGCCTTCTTCATGTGAGATAGTCTACCATTCGTAGGATTACAAAAGAGCATTTCAACAATGTCTTTATTAAGCTTGTTGAAAGCTCATTTGCAAAGTGTATTCTTTGCAATGAACTACAACAGTTTCTCCTAAAATCACCAAGTGGAAGCCTAGAGTCTATGGAGTTCATGAAGTAGCAAACTAAACATCTAAATCACCAAGCATCATGTCATCGTCTATATGCCTCATGGCATGAGGAGTCCAAATTGAACCCTCAAAAAATATTGTGTATTATTCATGATAAGATGGATACATCTAAGATGGCTCTCCCAAGAATGCAAGTGACAACAAAGGCCACGCAAGGTTTGGATCAACTTCCCATGAGTGTAACTAGAATCGTAGCTCATGGTTGTGGTGACAGTGCATATGCCCACTATACCCTTGCATGTTGGCCAAGAGACTCGAACTTCATGATTTCTTCGTTGGCTAGATTGTTTCATCAACTAGAGAATCCTCTAATTTGAGAGACAAATGACCTCTTTCCTTATTTGCAGGAAAATGCAATGTTTGACGCACTACTTAGAGGAAAATCAAGATGTATGGACAACTTGAATCTAATTGATCCAAATACTTGGCATGGTGCCCTCCTTCTTCTTGAGAAATTATATTTGCAACTTGACAAATTTGCAAAGGATAATAAGAACCAGTATCTTCTGGCATTCTTGTCATTGTTAACTGCATGAGGTGTCTTCAAAGAAATTCAGGTTGGATTTTTACTAGTTGGACACACTCCTAAAGACATTGATGCTTATTTTAGCCACCTCTCTAAGGCCTTGAAGAGCAAAAACACTTTTGTCATGGCTAATCTTATGAAGTCCTTCATGTAGTCCCAAGAACTATCATTCCTATTGGAATTTATGTAGGAGGTTGGGAACTTCAAGTCCTTTGTCAAAGGTTACCTATGTAGTGGCATGGCTAGAATAATTGGTTTGGATGAGATGCATCTTTTTAGGTTCTATGTAGACAATGATGGAGTCCTCCTCATGAAATATAAGAAGTCAACAATTGATTTAGAGTGGCTTCTGTCTAATAAACCTTCTCAATGACTATGGAAGAAAGATTGCAGTGGGTAGCCATTACTACCTCAGGGTTGCTCGAAGCCTATTTCGTTTAAGCCTAAGTGGGATAGCAAAGTTCCAAAAGCCATGGGAAATCAAGAGAAGGCCATTGAAATGGCATGGAAAGCTACCCTAAACAAGGGTTTCATGATGTTAGGACTAGAGAAGTACAATCTTTATTGGTAGAATGGAATGTCAAAATGAGAGGGATTTGTAGCCAATTGCCTTTGGTCTACACGTGGATTACTAAAAACGTGTATTGCATGAACTCAAGGAACCACTTCCAGATTGTCCTTCTCAATTAGTGGAAGGCTTCTAGCTGTAGCATGATTGGAGGGTAATCAATGATGAATTACCTTCCCGAGGGCCAAGGGTTAATCTTGTGGATACGATTCCGGAGAAAGACAATTCCAAACCTTACTCCGGCCCTACAAATGAAGCGCCACAAGAGAGCTTCAATCTTGAGGTTGACATTTGGCCAGGCTCATGGGTTCTTCTCCGACCTGAGGACCCCTTCATGAGTGTTGATTGGCAAGGAAGAACATTGTCTACTGTATACAAAGTGCCAAGAGATGAGAATAACGAGAAGTTCTCGCTACAATATTGGAGACCAAATAATTGCAAAGCTACTTTGGAGTTAAGGTACTCGAATTGTTGGTATGGTAAATGGATTGTAGAGAACACCCCCCAACATGGGTGGATGCAACTTGTGTAGTATACGCAAATTGGTATAAGATTGTACATCCAAATCACAAACAATTCCTAAGAAAAGTAGAGAGGTTGCGTTGGTGAATTTGAATAGGGCAAATGAGGTGGACCCCTAATTCACTAATGAGACCTTGGCATCGAGGCCATCAAGAGATCTCTAGATGCATTCTTCGTCTATTGTCACAATGTGAGCGTTGATTTTTTTTTAAAATTGTTCTTTTTGTTTTTTGTTCAGTCATTATTGATGGTTGTCAAGGCAATAGTGTATGGAATATCTTGATTTTGGAAGTCAAGACATGAATATGATGTTCTTGCTATTCCCTGAGGACAACCACCAAATATCATGTGACAGCCGTAGTAGATGATCAAGTTTCTTAAGCTTGGGCAATCTTTCTTTGTTTTCGATACATGAAGCCATTATTAGAATATTACAATATAGTTTTGTTGCCTACACTATTATCATTTTCAATATCAATCTTGATTTCTTTGGAATTACCTTCTCTAAATCACTTTTTCTACTTCTCTAGATTCTATTTTTTTACCACTGTGGAATATGTAGCCAACAACTACATTAATATGGAATAAGGCATTCTTTTATACTCTTTATGCAACGATCAAGTAGGGCATAAGAAATATATAACAATCATTGTATATGGTATGAATGTTGAATCTGCTTGCCTTACAAGGTTAGCACTCCAACAGGGGATTTCTAGGTAGGTTATCCCCCATGGGCCCTCAATTTGAAGTAGTAGCCTCGACATTTACAATTTTTCTTTTCTGATTTGCACTTTCTTGTGCTTCCATTGACCTCTAAGGACACCATTTCTCTCACAATGTAAGGCATTTGATATGCCTAATTTGACATATACTTTTGTGTGGATGATTTAAGGCGTGAGTCACACTATAGCTCAATAAGATAGTCCCTGAACTTTGACATGTTACATCATTCATTACAATTGGAAATCTTAGATTGGAGTCCTACAAGGATTTAGGGAAGTTGATGCATATTGTAAAATCATGTTCATTGGGAGATCTCACAATGCATTTATGTAAAGTCAAGCATAGCTATGGATTCTTTTAAGGGACTTCTCCAAACTTCTCTCAAATACTAACACTGTCCTTCCACCGTTCCCATGTTCAAATCAAGGGTTCAATAGAAAACCTTGGGATATCTTATATTCTTTATAGTCAAATTTCTAAGCCTTTAAACTACCCACCCTGCAATACTTTTACAAGCGTGAATTTCACCATGTATCTAGAAAGCTCCCGATGTATTGCCTAATCTATAGGGAGATTATTGCATTTTGGACTTTTGGACTTTCAATAGTCCAAAAGTAGTTAAATATGGCATAAGGGTCCCCTCTATATCTCCTCAGTTTTCCTGTCTAGACAAGTGGTCAGAATCGTGCATGAGCTGCCTTGCTGCAAATCTGGCAAATGATTGTATTCATCATAGACTGTAAACATTTCTCCTTCTAGCCACTCTCATGCCAAATGGATCTCTTATAGAGCCATTACAAGGTTTTGTTGCACTTTCTTTATTGGCCTTTGTGAGGGATTTTGTGAGTTTTCTATGAAGATTTTGAGAGGGTTTCTGTGAGGGCCTCACAACATATTGAAAGATTGTGAGGGTTGATTACAGTCTTAGTTGTATTCAAGCTTTGAGGGCCTTCGATCAATAGTCTAAATAGATTAGTTCCACAATTACCATTTATTTAAAAATTTTGTGAACATTAGTTGTTTGTCACTTTGAATGAATGGGTGGAAGTGGGACGTGTTTCTGGAGGATCAAGAGCATGGTCATATGAATAGATCACTAAAGGATTAAATGACTTATACACATTTTGTGTAAGTTCATACATTGTGATTGTATGTGTTTTTGGTTTTAAGTTGGGCACAATTGCAAGATGCTTTTAATTATGTTTCATTCTTAGTTTCTCCACTCTCTCTTATGACATTGCCTTAAGAAAGTTGTCTAATTAGCTATAGGTATGTACAAAAATGATTGTTCTAAATCCATTTGAAAGAATAGTATAATTTGCTATCATGAACAACCTTATTTTAGATAGTTTAATTAGATCTTAGATTCATTTGTGTACTTCTATTGAAAAAAATGAATAGAATACCATTAGTGCTTTATTTTATGTGATTCCAGGTAATGACTGAAGTAAAATGAATGTCTACTATAATTTCGAAAAAAATTGGTAACCCACAAATAGTGATCAAAATAGAAACAAGGACCACCATGAATTTCAACTATAAACATGTGATCCTAAATATCTAAATGACCTAATCCCTCATAATTCTAATTTATTCAAAAACCGATGTCCAATATCCACATCATACATGTTCCAAATTGTGGCAGCATGAAATTCTAATTTTTTTGGTTTTACTTAGTAATACTAACTGGATAGCTAGATAACGGTATCCGGATTTGGTTAAGAAACCATAAGGAGCGGAAATAGAAGTGGAGAATGAGTTAGCGACAAGATCTACTCCATCCCGTTTCCAGAGAATAAACGGATAAGGGCGGATGTCGGACTAGATAGGTGACGGACCAAATACCTTAGATGAACCAGATCCGGATTAGGTCATGTTGAGGTGGCAGTGGGATCCAGCCAGTATAAATGGGCTAGCCTGGCTAGTCGCACCTCTTTTCACTGTTTCATTTTCTAACACTTTGAAGCTCCTTGTGTCTGTCAGTTACAGCGTTCCGTGTCGGTCACTGTTTCGAATGTTTTTATGAGTGTTGTAGTGTCCACTACAGTGTAAGTTTGGTTTCCGGTTGAGATCGGAGAGAGAAGGAAAGGAATGGGACGTGCGGCTAGGAGAGCGACAATAAGGTAGAATTGGAAAGGGTTCCGAGTAGCTCGTCCGCGACCATGCTGCAGCTCAAGAGAACTAGAGGTCAGGCTAGTTCGTCGTTAGCAGTAGATGTCAAACTCCGGGAAGAGGTCTGGAGGTCAGTTTACAGCTTCCAACCGGGAGGATTTCCGATGGCCAGCCGAAAGGATGACTTCATTCGAGGCAAGTTCGAGGGTGCGGTAAATCCGAAGGACGGATACACCATCAAGGACTGTATAGATGAGCGGAACCGCCAACTCTTACAGTTCCTCGTTCCGATCCTCCATCCAGAAAAGCCAACAAGGGTAACCATAACCCTTGTGAACACCATTTTCGGGGCCTTGAGAGGGGACCGGAAAGTCGACTAGGCCTGGATCATTTCCGATTTGGTGCTCCAGTTAGTTGGTAGGGTTGGAGAAAGTAGGGCAACTCCAGTGAGCCCCTACTTAATGCACCTCTATCAGTCCCATCAACTCCTGAATGACAGAGAAGACAAGGTGTGGAAGAATCAACAAGTAGTGCTGAGATATGGAGAATCAGGATCGGATCGGGAGAGCGAATCTGGTTCTGAACCGGGAGAGGATTCAGAGTCGGAAGACGAGGAGGCGCCAGTGCCGCCGGTCAAGCGTCACAAGACTACCTCCCCCAACAAACGAGGGACGCCACCTAGGCCCAACACTCCAACTCCGGAAGGGAAACCGAAAGAGGAGAAGGTAGTGGATCCCGAGGATCCATTCCAACCCCTGGTGAAGGTCCTCTATGACATCCGGATGGATTGGGAACACAAGAGATGGATTGGGAACACAAGAGAAGGATAGCTGTAGCCATCGGGCAGTTGGTGGGAGCAGTACCCGACCGGGAGCTATCGGAAAAGGTGGCGGGTTGTATCTCTGATCCAATCGAGGCCCGAAAGCAGGAAGCCGAGATCCGCCGGCTACAAGAGGAGGTGGATCGGATGAAGACGGAGATCTTGGTGCACAAGGAGAACTTTGCAGCCACCAAGTCTATTGTAGAGGATGCTCAATAGATGATGGAGCAAGTGAAGGCCATGTTCGGGGAGACCGGAACGGCCCTCACCAAGGCCAAGTTGTTTGACGAGCGGGTGCACGAGGAGAAGAAGCTATCCGGTTCTCGGATGGTGCGGATCCCTAACGACTTTGCCGATTAGGTAGAAGCGGCAATGAAGGAGGCACGGAAGGCAGCGGACCGGATGGAGGAGAGTACCCGGATACTGTCGGGAGCAACTTGCTCCCGCGGTATTCGACTCTCGGATATCTCTCTCCCGGATTCATTCCTAGAAGTGACAGCAGGAGAGGGGAAGGATACGACCCCCAAGTGCAAGAGAACAACCCAGGCTGGCACGCTTGGAACCGCCATCGACTTGGACTCACCACTTGCGTCCACAAAAGGCAATCCGGTTCCTCGACCTCAGGAGATCGAGAGGAGTCGGATCCTAAACGAGGTTTTCGAGCAAATGGACCCGGGAGCGGACAGCGCGACCATCGGATCGCGGATAGGGACTTAGGATGTGTAGAGTAGGAAGAGTAGGAACGGATACGGAACCTGTTCCGATCTAGTGGGGAGTAGGTAGGACCGGAAAGTCTGACCGAGATGGCGGCGGAACTTTCGTGAGTTTTCCCGCCCATTTGTAACTTTTTGAAATGTATATAGTCAGCACCCGCGAGGGACGTTGGGAGTCTTCTTTTTGCAATTTCTGTTGTACCTTTGTATGCGCTCTGTTTTTGTGTGTGTCTCCCAAGCTTGGCAGGTTTTGCATGATGTGGAGTTAGGAAGGCGTAAGGCAGAGTTGTGATTAGATTTCTCCCCTTAGTGCGAAAGCTTCCAATCCTTAGTGTG
Source organism: Straminergon stramineum (assembly GCA_963920665.1). Classification (NCBI taxonomy): domain Eukaryota; kingdom Viridiplantae; phylum Streptophyta; class Bryopsida; order Hypnales; family Calliergonaceae; genus Straminergon; species Straminergon stramineum. Next base: position 326,471 of record OY987273.1, read on the forward strand.
TGTGCAAGTTGTGTAAGTGTTGGGAGTGTATTTCAGTGCCTCAGCAAGATCTAGGGTTTTGAAGTTCCGGGTGAGATAGCCGTTGTTAGGCTAGGCGGATAGGGAGGGTATCCTTAGTCGCGCTAGAACTCCTGGACGGGTAGTCCAGTTGAGTGTCCGACCTTCTGAGAGGTCTCACCACCGTAGTCGATAGATGGAATGATCCTAGTTACAGTTGGAACGGACGAGTACACTTGTAACCACCTAGCTTCGCACAGGTAGGAGTTGGCATTGAGGTTGTTGTAGTAAGAACGGATCATACGGGGATCTTGGTGTGACCTGTATTCCGGATTGCTGTCCGGATTGTTGTGAGGGATCAAACCGGATTCGAGTTAGTTAGGAAAGGAGGGGAGAGAACAGTGGATCTTCAACCACTATAATCTGCAGAAGGAGTGGTGGGCCTACGACTTAGAAACCTAAGCGGCGAACCCTCTGATGGTCCAACAGAGGCAAAACTAAACCGGAAGAGTGTTGAGGAGATACAGTAACCAGTCGGAGCGGATTGGTTCGGAGCAGTGCCAGGACCGGAACTGTTTAGGTCTTGAAGATTGGGAGAAGTGAGTTAATCGGAGGATTGAAAGATCGGATGGGAAGTAATCCGATCCTAATCCTCTTGGTGTTTGGTTGTTTCTGGGTTTTTTAGATCTAGGACCGGAAAGGAAGTTTTAGAGGGTGAGAGAGCTTACTCGCCCAAATCAAGTAAATACTTCACAGAATCTCATGGGTTTGATCTTTAGAGTCACTTCGTTATGCTCTAGAGTGATTTTTGTGAGCATAATAGGGAATTTACTTATCCTGTGTTGCGACACAAGTATATCACAAGAAATTACTAATGCACACTAAAACTTGAAATAGTTCATAAAAATGCATGCAGTCTTAGAATCACTTTTGACATTTATTGAAAACGAGCACTGATGTCAACTCCTAAAGTGAATTGTGCATGATAAAGTTGGTACTCCTTTGGTAGCAAATTTGCATTGTTAATTGCAATGTCTTGGGCATCACAATGACAACAACCCAAATTATACTAAATTAAATTACTTGAAATTTAGAGCAATCATCACATGAATTTCTCATTTGAAAAGATTGAAACAACTATGTGATTCATGAGTTCGAAGCCATGAGATCTAAATAAGCTAGCCAAACTCTTATCAAAGTTTCCCCCAAATTACAAAGTTTGGGCCACAAACTCTCAAGGTTTCGCTCCCAAATTCTCAAAGTTTTGGTCCCAAACTCTCAAGGTTTCACTCTCAAACTCTCAAAGTTTGGGTCAGTTGTTATAAGTGAAGGGAGAATTATATCATTCACTCGTTCATCCAAAAGTCGAATTGGTATATTTTCCCCTATTAACATTCATGAAATTACAATAACGTATCAACCTCAAAAATAGAGATAAAAACATAGGCTCTTGATCTATCCAAGTTGTTTGACAAAAAGATTCTATCAATCTATGGGATAGGAACTTAGAACACAATCATGTACTACTTGGGATTATGTGCAATTGAAGTGGAGGGTCTTGAATTGATCAAGAAGATGTAAGAGATCAGTAATTTTCTTAAGTATACAACCAAGATCATCCCACAATCCAACTACAAAACTTAGGTTCTCTAGCACAAAGAAGTGGCCCTCATTTAGGTTGCAATGAACACATCCAAGTTTCTTCATTGATTCTAGTGATTCCAAATTTGGAACCTTTCTTCATTATGTTTTTCACAATATGGTTGATGGAATTGGTTCAAAAAAATATAAGAAAAATTGTGGACAATCATTTTGAGATGGAAGAAGCATAAAATTGGTACTTACATATTATTATGATTTAGAAGACATGAGGACATCAAAATTCTCATTTTTAGTACATAGAGAAATAGATCATAAGCAATTTGACAATACATCATTCTCCCTTTTCATAATGAATGATACTATTGAATTATTGCAATATTTTTGTGAAATTCTTTGCTTTTTAAAGAATGTACTCATTTTGAATAAAAATATAATTTTTTCATCTATGCTTTAGGGTTTCATTCATGCAAGTACTTTCATCAATCTATTAGTGAAAATGGCATTAAGATATAGTTGAATTTTATTAGCTTTACATGCCTTCATTGAGGTATGGTATGTGGAGATTCAAAATTCCCCCTTCTCCCAAAATATTTACAATTATGACCATTGCATAGGATGTAATGAATTTCATGGAAGCCCAAACTCTGAGTTCCTCTAGTTTACATCTTAATATCAACCTCATATTGGAACTTATATTAGAACAGCTAATCCCAGAGCAGTTATGAGATTGTACACATGCTTAAATTTTCAAGGTCTCAGAGGATACAATTTATCCTCTTCACATTTTCTATGATGACTTCTCAATATGGTGAAAAAAAGCTCAATAATTTGAAGACTAGGATGTTGTAGGTAACAAATTGACATACTTGTTGCATTTTTCAAAGTTCAAAAATTCGATGTGAGAAGTGTTTCTAAACTCATTTAGGAAATGTAGTCTTGTAGAAAAAAGGAGCAAACATCAATTTTTATAGTTAAAGTAGTGAAGATGGAAAAATGTATTTTCTTGGACATTTTTTGATTGTAGTATACAATAAAATCTAGGCCTATATAGTTTTTTCACAAATTTCTAATATTAGAAATTTAAAAAATACAAGCTCCATTTGTGTGATAAAGAATTCAAAATAATTATAACATCATATTCATTAAAATGGGAGATTGGGGACCTCCCAAAATAATAATACCCATTTGTAGGCCCCAAAATTGAAGTGGAGTTGAAGTAAATTTAAGTCAAGGGGAACTCAATGAGTCAATTCTTTAGTTGTAAGGTGGAATTTCCATTAAAATGAGACTTTTCGGTCATCTAAGTGCCCTTAACAAAATTTTCCTAACAAAGATAAGATTGACTTCCCACATAAGTGAATATTGTATTCCCATTTGAACACCAAGTCATGAGCTGAATGGTTGGTTGTAAGTTGCTCACTAGAAAAAAACCTGCACTGGTTTCAATAGAAACCAACGCAGGTTTCTTCTAGTCGCTACTTATCTCATTTAGGTAGTCTAGGATCAAATCCCATTGAATTCATATGAGCAGGTACAAGATGTATATGACTTGGTGCTGCTAAGTGAGCCTTGCAAGCAGGAAAGTTGTAACAACCAACCAACCCCATTCCCAAACTATGACAAGCGCTTCATGAATTACCAAAATATAAAGTGCTCTTATGCACTACCACTTTTTTCAATTGTATTATATTTTTAAAACAAATTTACAAAGTCAATAAATAGGAAAAATGATGTATACATAGAAATAGGTAAATATATAATGTAATAATAAATATATTAAATATTGAGTACAAGTGCACTTGCTCCACACAGTACTTCATACTTACAATATAGAAAATAGTCCGTATAGAAATGTATAAAGTCAAATCATATTATGCCAATGTCAATGAGCTAATCTATATCATATAGTCTACAGTACATGATATAAAATCATATAAAATCCTTTATAGTTAAGGCAAAACAAAATTAAGTAGGGTATAAAGCAACAAATATGAACTATCAAATGTAGCTTCAAATACTACATACTATCTCCAAAGCACCTCATAAATGTTCACTCAGCATTATGTGCAATCAAACTTGCATTGATAACATCAATCTAAGCAGATGGGATTTTGAGGACACACTCTACCATGTCCTTCTTCACCCTTGACTTCCATGCCGTCATCAAAGAATTCATTTCCTCCCACACTAGATTTTGGGTCTCGTCGACTTTCCAACACAATCCTTTGGCGGAAGACTATCCACATTGACCATTTTTTGGAGTATTTGACTTTGGCAAAGTTTTTCTCTAAATCAAAACTTTCATTCACCTATGGAAAGAGAACTTGAAGAATGACATGAGAAAAATATAGAAGTTCAATTTGGAGGGGGGAGGGGGGCATTTAGGAGTTAAAAGAAAAGTAAACCTTGTCAGATGTCCAATTTTTTCTCTTGGAAGTTTGAGAAAATTGAGTTAAATTGGATCGTATACACATTATTTTTTATTAAAAAGATAAAGAAATACTATGATTGGGATGCCTACAAAAACACATGCTTCATAATTACTTTCACAATGGTAATGTGCATGAAATTAACCAATCTTTCTATATTTAGACCAAATTATAATCTATAAGGAATCGATTAATAAAAGTATTTAAAACTTTTGTGCTTTTTAGTTGCATGAGCTTGACCATTTTGAACTTTTTCTCCTAGACATCGATTAAAATTTTAATTTTATTCCCATGATTGAATGGAATTTGGTTTTCCATCCTAAAATGAAATTTCCAAAAATCTTGCTAAAAATTGAGATCATAGGGACCAAATCAAACCTTCAATTGTCTGCAAAGGGAACACTTGGGACATTCAGATTATGGGGTTGATGAAAATAGAACAATGAAAAGGTTTCTAAACAAAAATCCGTCCACTTAATAAAATTGAGGAATTAAAAAAGTTATGAAATCAATTGGAGTCAATTTTTTAAGATGACCGCATTAAGATGGAAAAAAATCTTGTTATAAATTGTACAACAATAAACTTTCATATGATTGCTTTTGTTTAGAATTCTAAAGAACTATTGAAAGTGAGACAAAGTTTTGTTGAAAAAGTAAACTTGGTATTAGTATGGCAATTATATTTGTTTGACTATTTCAAAAAATTTGAAGGGTAATTTCAAAGGGTAACTACCAAAGAAAATTTGTATACTTTCCCCCCAAAAGGTAAAGGATTTGATTTGTGTGAGGTTTTGAAAGGCCTATATGTACCATAACTAAAGACTTTTAAACTTATTATTATATCTCATTTTCCAAGTTTTAGCAAAATCTACCAATTTCACTTTATTTGAGATCTTGAAATTTGTCTTTTAATTATCCATTTCCTTAGGTAATGTTCCCAACATGTTGAGTAAAGTTTTTTCTTCATTTCTAACATTTTGAATTTAAACATGGAAGTTTTAATTTGGAATTTTTTCAGTTTAAATTAATAAATAATATTTCATTTCAACCATTGCAACATGCATTGTGTAATGAATTTTATAGCTCTTCATTTGTCTAATTTGAAGTTCTTTGGAAGTGCATTTTAGTATGCTTATAGAGCATTTTATAGGTTATGTCACCTCTAACCCCAAAGAACTATTATATACAAATTGTAAATACATTGTGGGTAGGCACACTATACTAAAGGTAGGAAATGTACATTTCTTTTGTTATAAATTACAAACATCCAAAAGCATCCTTCTTTAGACTATAATGTGTAGTATAGGTCTGTAGCCTGAACCCTATATTTTTGATGATTTTTTTTTCAATTCACATTGTATAAATTAGACTATTAGAAAGTTCACTTTAAGAAAAATAGAGTTGAATGTGGTTCTCAATCATTAGAAAACTTACAATTTTGTCAAATATTTACAACTTCTTAGTTCTATATTTTTGGGGAACCATATACTAGTCTAGGACTTGCAGAAATTACATTTCCTTCATCCAAATACATGGTTGGTTGAATTTCTTTTCCACATTTTGAATTTTGCCAAAGAATGCAAGACTTCGATTTGAACAATCCATTTAATTACCTTTGCATTTTTGGATTTGGACCTCAACCACAATGTTCATTATAGTGAAACAACTAATTTGAAATCATCAAATATATTTTTGGTCACACATTCAATACACAAAGCAACAATCATTATCTAGGAGTTCTAATTATATGACCACTTCATATGCAAATACCATAGTGTGATTTTGGATTTTTTCAATTTTTTATTTTTTTCACATAAACTAAACATAAATTATTTATACTCAGATCAATGATTTTGGTTTGCTAGTCTTGTAATTATTTCAGCACTCATCAGTTTTTCATTGTGATTGAAATGTCATGTCCTTCAACATTTTAGAGAATTGTCACTAAACCACCAACGTAATACTTGTAATTTTATACCCTATTGACATGCATGTATAGAAGAAAGAGCATGTTGGCCAAATATTCATAATCCCTCGACCAATGAACCTTCATTAGGAAAAATTTAAGATGAAAAAAAATGGGAGAAAAGAATGTGTCAAATGAAGACGCATCTTCTATAAGGAAGGAGTAATAAAGCTTCAAATCATAGTAAACATGGTCCATAGATTTTGTGCCATTATAAGTGCATGTTGCCACACTCCTACAACTTTTGTCCTTTATGAATGCATAGACATTCAATGCCGTGTAATACTTAAGAGATAATAGAGTGGTGAATGGGGATTAATCATCATAATGGTAATCTGGAAATGGAAGATAATCATTAAAATAGCCTTAGTTGTCATCAATCATCAACCTCATGTTACATGATCTCCATTCATCTCCTATGTAAATTGCATGTAGTAATTACTAATTGTAGCCCTACTTTTTATGTAATGAAGTACATACTTTTACATATTCTTATACATCAATTGCATATACTCAATGCAATTCCAAATTCCGCATATTCGGTACTTGAGCATTTATAATTTTGAGATTTGTTTAGGCAAACAATTGCATACCATATCATTGAATAGGCTCTTGGAAAAAAAGAACCTAAACATAAATATTATTATTGACATAGGAAATTCATACCCCAAAACTTTAGTATGTAAAAAACATTATATGACCTCAATCTAGATTGGAACTTATTGAAACTTACTCATACAATATGAAAACTTACTAGCTCTGTGAGAATGTAATTCTCTTTCAATCGAAGTGCGGGAGCTGAAGTTATGGCACACTCACCTAGAAGTTGAATTCTATTGGTCCACCCATAAATCCAGGAGAATGTGAAATTGAATTTTCAATTTATTTTCCTTAAACCCTTAAACCCTTAAATCCTTAAACTGTGAAACCCTATACTCTAAACCCTTAAACCTTTAAACCATATACTGTCAGAGTTGTTCCAACGGATAGTTCGACAACACGATGAACACGACATCCAACATGTCAAGTAGACCTTCTTGTTCGTCTAATAGAGTCAAACGTAGCTTTGATTTTCTTTTAAAATTCACCCTACCCATGAGGCTACTTGGATGCCATGTAGCAGACATGTGTCTTCCACGTGGCATCCTAAAGGGGCGCATGTGGGTGTGGGCGATTATAGGTAGGGTGACTTCAAGTTCAAGTTGGTAGGTGACCGTGGGTAGGGAGTATGTGGTGACCAACGAGGCAAAGACATGAAGTGGGAGCCTGAAGAGAAGTAACGCCTCACAAATACCCACGATCGCCCCAAAAGACCCGCAGTCACCTCCTGGGGGACCCGCACACGCCCCAAAAGACCAACAGTTACCCCCTAGAGGACCCGCACGTGCCCTTCGACCCACAGTTGCCCTATCCAAGACCTATAGTCGCCCTGTCCAAGACCTGCAGTCGCCCTGTCCAGAACCTAGAGTCGCCCTATCTAAGACCCGTAGTCGCCCTGTCCAGAACTTGGAGTTGCCCTGTCCAAGACCTGTAGTCGCCCTGTCCAGGACCCACAGTCGCCCCTGGACCCACAGTCGCCCTGTCCAGGACCCGCACTTGTCCTTAGACCCGTAGTTGCCCTGTCCAAAACCTGCAGTTGCCTTGTCTAAGACCCATAGTCGCCTTGTCTAGAACTTGCAGTCGCCCTGTCTAAGACATGTAGTCACCCTAGGACCCGTAGTTGTCCTATCTAGGACTCACAGTCACCTCCTCAAACCCGTATGCGCACTATCAGACCCGTGGTTGCTCCCCGAGATCCACGTGCGCCCCTTGGAGACCGTGGGTTCAATCAAATTGGGTGCAACACCAACAAGACTTGAACTCGCCCACCACCCGAAGTCGCCTCCCATTCCACCAAATTGGGCACAACACCAACAAGACTTGAACTCGCCTCCATCCGCGGTTGCCCAAGACCTGAACTCGCCCCCCACCCGAAGTCACCCCCCATTCCACCAAATTGGGCACAACACCAACAAGACTTGAACTCGCCTCCACTCACGGTCGCCTAGGACCTCAACTTGCCCCCCCCACCCATAGTCGCCTCTATCTTAAAGTCATGTCAGTCATGGTTGTTCCGGCGGACAGTTCGACAACTCGACGAACACGACGTCCAACACGTCAAGTAGACCCTCTTGTCCGTCTAATAGAGTCAAACTTACCTTTGACTTTTAAAAAAAATTTTACCCTATCCGTGAGGCCACCTGGATGCCATGTGGCAGACACGTGTCTTCCACGTAGCATCCTAAAGGGGCGCATGCGGGTGTGGGCGACCACGGGTAGGGCGACTTCGAGTTCAAGCTGGTGGGCGACCGCGGGTGTCGAGTACGTGGCAAGCTGCGAAGCAAAGACACGAAGTGAGAACCCAAAGAGAAGTAACGCCCCACAATTACCCGCGGTCGCCCCCAAAGACTCGCAGTCGCCTCCCAAGGGACCCGCACGTGCCCCCAAAGACCCGCAGTCGCCTCCCAAGGCACCCGCACGCGCCCCAAAGACTTGCAGTCGCCCCCCAAAGGACCTGCACGCGCCCCTGTAACCGCAGTCGCCCCCCAAAAGACCCGCACGCGCCCTTGTACCCGAGGTCGCCCCTCCCAGGACCCGCACGCGCCCCTAGACCCGCAGTCGCCTCCTCGAACCCGAATGCGCCCTACCAGACCCGTAGTCACTCCCCGAGATCCGTGCGCGCCCCTTGGAGACCGCGGGTTCAACCGGTGGTCGCCCAACCGCACGTGCCCCATGACCAACTCTCACCCGCGCTCGCCCCATCTATTTATCCACTCGCCCAAGACCTTTTGGGCACCTTTCATTGAGGCTTCTTGTCTTGTATCCTTTAGTGGCTACATGCGTGAACCTTGACTATTTACTATTTATTACATTCATCCACCCTTCTTACCTTAGTAGTTGTGGACCACCTAAACTCCCAAAAGAGTTTTTTGAGCCTTGGACACGACAATCATTGATGGCCACTGGAGTTAACAATGCCAGGGCATTGCCTATCTCCGCAGCTGCACAGACCGCCGGGGCATTACGGAAGGCTGCCAAAGACAAACATCGCAAGCGTAGGGGCACTATTCATCGGAAGCGATTGCACGTGCTCAATAGTGAAGCCCACCTTGCTTTTAAGGGTTGGAATGAAGAACCAGAGCCTTGGACAATACAGACCTGTGAAGACTACATCGAGTGGTGCCACATCGGCAAGTTCTTTCCTTTATGGCGTCATCATTATAATCGGCACACCAATAAGGCCAACTTGAAGTACTGTGAGAATCCAGCATTCCTTCAAAGATGCATTGAATTGTGGCAAGTCCTCTACAAAACCGCCTTTGTAGATAGGAACGAGGTCCCCCTCTTCCTTGCTAGAGGAGCATATGCTGAGGTTGCTTTAAACAAGGAGGTTGACTGGAGCACAATCAAGGGAAGTACGTATGTCACTCGTCCAGAGAGTGGTTTCATCCCAAAAGGAGTTTTAGCTTTTCCTGAGGGGGGACTCGGTCCTATTCGAAGTGCATACAAAACGCAAACCCCTACCACTAAGGTTGACACTGAGGAGTCTGAAGAAGATGATGACTCTGATGGTACGCATGTCCATAGGGTCATACGAATCATGGAGCAATCTGTTTGCCCCAATGAGGTTCAAAATGAAGTTGTAGAAGGACCCGCGACATCCACGGGACAATGACCAAGGCAACCATCTAAAGTACGGCGTTCAACAACACGAGTGGGACCCGCATCGATTCCAACTATAGTTCCTAACCCATCACTGCCAACACAGCGTACAAATGACGTCTTCGACTTTGGGCCTGATGAGGACATGGCTATGGAAGAAACTAACCGTGTTCCCATTTCTCCATCAACAATGGGCTCAAGCCATGACATTATGACTTTGGCAAAAGCTCTGGACCTCCTCAAGACCAAAGATGTTGAAATTTCTTCACTACAGAATCAAATGAGGAAATTGCGATGTGAGTGTAAACAAAAAAGTACACTCATCTCTCAACAAACTACAGAACTGCAACGCCTCCGTGAGAAAGACCCTGACACTTTCACTTTGTCGGATATGGATGACGATTTTGTTGAGCAGAACCTCCAAAATGTGGACAAGGTTGTGGGGGACCTTACCAACCATATCCTTCAGCGTTCTCCTCTTGCCAAGCGCACTAGACACTCCCCCATCATTCCAAATACACTTCCTACTATTGTCACAAGATATACTACCAATGACACAATTGACCTCAATGGGACCCAAGACTCTCTTTCGTTTCCTGTGGTTCCATCAATTATTCAATTGGAGAAAGACCATGGACTTCAAGAAGAAAATAAGATGCTTCGAAGAAAGTTGGCTGAGTTGACTACCACATACTACCATTGGAAGGTCGCCTGCATTCTCTCTGTGGATAGATCCCAACAAGTTGCAAAGGAGCTAGAGAAAGTTTCTAGAAACTTTGTTGCAAATGCTCCTAAACGTGAGAATGGACTGATGTCATGGGCATTGTTGGAGGACATGTTTTCCAATAACATGTGCATGGTGGAATTGCCAAAAAAGGAGGTCATAGATTGGAGCAAAAATGGTTGGGACCACAAAAACCAAATGTCTAGCCACATAGAAGAGAAGAAACGAATGCTATTGTGGCCCAAGCCTGCACCTTTTGTTTTGGACCATACCAAATGCCCCATATGTCTTGAACAATTTGGCCCCGAAGGGGGTTGGGCACTAGGATCTTGTGCGCATGTATACCACCCCCAATGTCTCATCACACAATGCTTGATTAGACGACGTTGTGTGATTTGTTCAGCACCATTCCATGATCGCCTATATACCATGTTCAACTTGACGACCTACATGCCTCCTTCTTGGGAACACACACGTGATACTACGGCTGACACAACCTTGTGGGGCCGAGATTTGGTTTGGAGTTGGCGAGAAGGACAACATGATCAAGAAAAAGGACCTGCTAGCTCGCAATTGAATTGGGAAACAGACCCAGACGAAATTGCCAGAGTTGTACCAAGGCTCATGGGAAAGGGGCCACAAAACGAAGGGAGGAGGGCATTCTTCTTCCAATGCCTTGGTGGATATTGGGACAAGACCTCCTCAACTTTCAAGTGGGGTCCTCATCTGCAACGACACCGTTGGAATTTAGAAGGAGAAAGGGTGGCTAATCAAGATGATAGTGCCTCCCTAGAAGACTTGACTAGTATGGCTTACTTGGGCTCTACGTACGGACCATATTACCAAAGTCAAGCACTTGACTACTTGTTGGAAGCACATTCTCCGCAAACAACAAGGACCCTCCAAGCTCTACTGGACTCCAACGTGTTGCAATCAATTTTGAAGGCAGACGGACCAGCTTCACGAACCCGTGCAAAGCGAAAGCTAGGGGTTGGGGAAGCATCGACCTACAAAGAAGGTGAAGGAAGTGGCTCTCAAAACAACCCAAATGTAATTGACTAGACATTCGTAGGAATCATGCAATTTAGCCTTACCTCCCATCATAATAGATGACAAGTAAGGGTTAGGTTTTAGTTACACTATGTTTCTAGTTGTTTTGGCAAGAACGATGGAGTGGTTTAGGGTTTGCTTCTTTCATTCCACTTCTACGACTTCCTAGCATACCTATGTACGGCAATTCCATATGGCATTGATTTTTATTTAATACTACCTTTTTTTCCTCTCTACCAAAGCACCAATTTCTGAAATCATGTCGAGAATGATCTTTTCGAGTTCTTCCAAAAATAGTTTGTATGAATCAAATCAACAAAGCTCCTAAAGTTTAACTTTTCAAATTAATTTCACTTGCATTGAGAAGAAAACTAGTTCACTACTCACTAGAGTGGAGCATCATTGTCCAATTGGATATTTCCTTTCATATTCTTTAAAATCGTGAGGTTCTAATTATACGAAGCTTTTCCTCTAAGCTTTCAAGATACTTGGCCAAAGAACAAATAAAAGGGGTTCAAATACAACATGCCCCTTTTCGTGGATGTTGACTTGTTGACTTCACATTACCATACCTTCAAATGGTTCACCCTATCCTTGGAGGTCAAAATTCAAATTCATAAAAAACATCAGTAGGCCAACTTACATATAAAACCTACCTAATTCCTCAATATACATTGTAATTTTCTTCAAATTACGCTAAAGCTAGAATTCTAAAAAATCCTATATACAAGGAGGAACAATGCAGCAAATCACCTGAGACAAATAAGCTCAATAAATTTCCTCGATTAATATGGTATTTGGGGCATAATTGGTTCTTCGTTCTCCACTATTCATATGAAAATCATTAATACAAGTTGTACTGTAGATTTCATGACGACATTCTCACAAAATAGTGAAAATACTATGTCAACTTTTACAGTCAAGAATCAAGAACTTCCCATCAATCCCATGTTCCTATTCAATTGTAATTATGTGCAAGAATCCCATTCTATTCATCATACCATCACCTTCTCCCAAAACATGAGAGAGACATATTCATCCATATAGAAAAGTTGTAAGATCCCAAAATGGTGTGGCATTTTCTCCCTTCCATGCACACCACTAGTGTGCCCACACCAATTTAACTATTCTAGTACACACATTGCTTCAAGACACCATATACATTGTTTTATCTCAAAACATTGCATTTCTTTATAACACCAGGATAGGCAAAATACAAAATAATCATGATGAAAGTATTTATCCTCATTGTATTCCTAGGTATTTTATTTTGTGTTGAGGTAGTCCTTCAAAATGGGCTCCGGACCCATTTGCTGTAATTCTGCATCAGACTTCCCTATGCTAGCTCTATTCCACTTATACCAATCCGAAAAAAAATGACTTTCTGCCCTCAAACCTTCCAACTCCGATACCATCAATGGTAATCTTTGCTCATGGAACTTCACCAACTTCTCAAGCGTTGCTACTTCTCCAGCAACACTACCATATGTTGAGGAAGAAGCCAAAAGCTCTACTTTTGGAACGTGCTAGACGGCAGCCTCGTAATATTCTTTCTTCTTCTCTATTATTTGAAGTTCTAGGCTTCGCCTTTCATTCTCTGCCTGCTGACGTTTGCGGACAAGGGTTTTGAGTTTTGATTCCCATATCAAATAATGGTTCATTTTATGCACCTTCGCACTCTTCATTTCCTTCAAATAAAAATCGCGATTTCTTTTGAAGGAATGGAAGCCCTTGTCATTCTCTTCGATGACGTTCGTTATGGCCTTCAACCGTTGCTTCAACACCTCTACGAAAGTGGGATTCATTTCTTGCTCCTTCAAAGTTTTCAATTGCTCGTTCTTTGCACGCAATGCTAATTTTGCACTTTCTATTTTGGCAAGCAACATTGCCTCTTCATTTTCTGAATCGCTTCCTCCACCACTCCCGTCACCCTCTCGCAAAACGGGGTCCACTCTCCTAGCCACCCCATCATCCATGCCTTCTTCATCCGTATCTTGTACTATGATGGGCTCTTGAGCTGATTGTCCACTTTGGTCGACTCCCACATCCACAGCCAGCCCAGATTCTTGTATGGCAACCTCCTCCTCATCGCTATGGAAAGAATGTCCATCGTATTCATGGGTATGTAGATCAGAGCTAGAAGTCTCTGACCAAACCACGCTTTCATCGCGAACAAATGACTTCCCATGCTTCACCTTGGATAACATCTTCTTTACATCCACAGGTTCATCTGGTGGTAAAATTTTTGCAGTCTCTGGAATGATCGCAATAGGGACCTCCTTCAATGTTGACCAATCCACCTCCTTCTTCAACACATATTCAACATACATCATTCTGACAAGAAAGAAACAGAAATTGTCATTTCGGTAAGTTGAGTCCTCCAAATACAAGTGCTTCCACACCTCACAACATCTAAGTATGAAGCCCTCATCCTTGGAGTATGCAAGATTTACTTCGTTTTGCTTCAAATGCTCTTTGTGCCGACACAAGGGAAATAATTTGCTGATGTGGCACCAATCCACGTATTTGCAAATGGTTTTGTAACTCCAAGGCTCAGGTTCATTTCTCCAACCTTTAAATGCCTTAATCTTTGGATGGATCAAAATGGCCACACGCTTCTTGTGAATTTTACCGGATCGTTTCCGACCCTTGTCACGGATGAGCTTCATCTCTTGTCGTGTAAGGCGTTTGATTGTGGCAGGCGTCAATGGTGGGGGCTCATTCTCCATAGTGCTCAATCTATACGATCAATTCTACTCGGATACTATGCCAAATATACCAAGCCTAAAACCGTGGTTGTCCAAACTTAAATCTATTACCTCGTGGTAATTCACATTTACAAATACATCAATATGAGCATTTACAATCACAATCAAGTTTCAAACAATTCGGTGTGATTTACAATCAATGGATGAAAGTGACATGAGGAGACATAGAATATCCTCCTCACAACACCCACCTCCCCTCTCAAGCCTGCAATTAGCCACTTCCAGGTGGATAAAAGACAAGGCGCAAAAGGGAAAGATGGGAGACTGCGGGTTTAGGGTCTGATTTTGTATCCGCAGTCGCCTCAGGGCGAGCACGGCTCTGGATGGGGCGCGTGCGGGTCCAAGGGGGGGGGCGCGTGCGGGTCGGGAAGGTGATCGCGGGTCTAGGACCACTGCCAGCGACCGCGGCTGATGGCGACTGCGGGTTTGGGGGCGACTGCAGGTATGGTGGGGCAACAACGAGTCTGGCGCGACCGCAGGTGAGGGGAACGCACACTGGGGATGCATGCGGGTCTGGTGCAACCACGACTAGGGGCGCGTGCGGGTCTGGGGCGACCGCGGGTCCCAAACCCCCGACCGCAAAGGCACATACCTTCACTAAATAGTGAAATTAGATTGCCTTAACAATTAGATTGCCTTACCCCCAAATGAACCATGCAAAGAATTCATATTCAAACCCAAATGCATGCAAGTAGGTGATGTGTCTGTACAATACTCAATATTTTGGGTCCAAACATGCACTTCACATTAAAAATAGTTTATACACTTGCATTGCTTTTCCAAAATGAGATGCTCATAAGGTGGCCAACGTTACTATTCCCACTAGAAAACTATTACATCAAATCCTATGAGAGGACAGAGTCCCAAAAGACGAATTCGGGTGGTTTCATGAACCATGGTTTACCCATGAGGAGGTCCACCACTTGCGCACATGTTGGTCTTTTGTTAACATCAACATCAACTAGTTCACGTAACTTCATGGCAAAATACCTTGATGACTCATGATTTCTAAATAAGTCCTTGTCGTATTCAACCATGTGTTCTATGTTCATGCGTTGGGTCAACTTTCCAATGGAATAAGAGTCGGACTTCACCGAATATTTGTAGGTCGCTTTCATCACATCTAAACTTGTATCTGAACCCTCTGGCCCAAACAAATAGAACAACTCTGGAGCTGCCCACCAACGGCCCATCCTCTCAGCATCAAGTTTTTCCTGTTTTTCATATCCAAAATGCGAGGGAGCTCCTTCTTGAATGCGACTTGCAATTACCCAATCACAAATCCCAATGTTGATCTCTTTGTCCAAGAAGGGGGGATAATGCAACAATATGTTCACAGGTGACAAGTCATTGTGCAGCACCCCAGCATTGTGCACGAGACTTGTCACATAAACTAGGGCCCACGCCAACTTCGCCTTGTGTCTTCGAAAGAGGCTAATTTCTTTTTGTTGCTGGCCTGTAAGTTGCTTGACCAACTTGATTTCATGCCATTCCGCATGCGACACCACCTTCTCATTCAAATGAAGCAACTCTTTGAAATTACCACCATTCCACCACAAAGTGTATGCTTCCATTGTTTGGTCATGGATAGCTAGGAATTTAATAATGGCCGGATGATTCAATGGGCATACCAAAGCCTCCATTGACCGTTCCACCCTCGCATCGCGTTTATTCCTTTGCTTTGACAATTTCCCCGCGAAATGTACATGCGCTGGGATCGTGGACATCCCTTCAATGCGTACCTTGCGCACCTTTGCATATCCTCCTTGACGGTCAAATCCAGTAAGTGGGACCACCTTGGCCTTTGAGTAGACCCACATGATACATGAACCACTATCTCTTGTAAATGCAGCCTTCAATGCATCTGTCTGCCACCCCATACCCCTAGCTTCAGACCTTGACAATCTTTTTGCTGCAATTTGCCACCAATCCATCTTCTCACGGAACTCCTGGGCCCTATCCGTTTCTCCAAATCCAGGCACTATAGGTCGCAACTCAAGCATCAACTTCTTGGTGTTGAATATACCAGTTTGTAGGCAATTGCCAATCCACGTTTGCCATTGGTTGAAATACACTTCATCCACATCTGCATAGTCCAAAGATTCCTTGCATTTCCTTGTAATAAATTCCTCCAACTCATCCTTCAAGGATTGGATGCCTGCCTCTTTATTTCTCAAGTATTTCCTCTCCAAATATTGTACACTTTTTTCCTCATACCATTGGAGACAAGCCTCATGCGCATAGGTCGTATATCGTGTTGGAGGATAGGTAGGGTCCTTATAGTGTGCTGTCTTGGACTTCTTTGTCTTGGATGGTCCGGCACCCCCAATTACCTCCTTGGTAGTTATATCTACAACAAATGCTGCAGGATTATCAAGGTCCTTCTCCCAAGCCGATATCTGACCCGTACTACTTCCTTCCTTTGAAGTAGACATGGTCCTCTTTTGAAAAACGAGGCGTTCTTGACTTGAACTTGGAGAGAAAAATGGGCAAAAACTTCCCCTTCTGAAATCACCTTGGCCCACGAGCACGCATTCAGACACTTCAAGGTGGATGAAAGCCAATGCGCAAGACCAAGAATGGCGACCGCGGGTCTGGGCGACCACTTAAGTACTCGAGGTCGCCTTGGGGCGCGTGCGGGTCTGGCGCATGCAAAACGGGCGCCCGCGGGTATGGAGGCAACCGCGGGAGGGGCGACTGTGGGTTGGGGCGACTGCGGGAGGGGGCGGCTGCGGGTTCCAGAGGTCCTCGGGGATGGAGGCGACCGTTCGCATGGGGGCGACCGCGGGTACAAAAAGGATGGACCATCCTAAATAATAGCTAAAAGAAACCTTGATATGGGGTAGAAACATTGGCATTACAACTTCCCACTTCTATTTCGCTTGCTTTCGAATAAAATCATAAAACCACTATGATATGGTCTAGAATGTGGAATTAGATTTTGACTTGTTTCTTTATGGTTCCAAATATATGTCTACAATGTTCACAAAGAAAAAAAAGGAATGGACCAAAACGGAAAAAGGGAATCAGAAATATAAAAGTACGGGACATGATTGACTTCTATTGAAACAAAAAGGGAGAACTTGAAATACTTACATTCTACCTTTGCATAATGATATTATAGAGGTTACTTTAGAAGTGTCCAAAGTCTTTTTCTAATTTCTTCAAGTTTGCTCTACAATGAACATGAATTCGGCTTTTTTACACAACCCTAAACCCTTTTGGGGTGGAAGAGGTCATAAATGCAAACATTCATGTTGCAGAGCACATTGAAATGAAGTAATGAACAATAAATGAAGCATATGCACATCAAGTCAAAAGATTGTTATCCTTGATGAAGACATTGTTCAAACCATCAAGGGTGTTTGAATGCTATCATTTCTTTTTTTTGCATGCCAATCCTTCAAAATTGGTCACCCACAAAATACAAGAAATTTCTAAATGGACAAATGGGACACCTTCGAAATCATCCTTCTTAGACGTTGTAAATTGTTAAGTTACAAATTATAGATGCGGTCTTCGGAAGTAAACTTTCCAAGGAGGACCACCCCTTCTTACACTACAAAATTTACAAGATGATGAGATGCTCTTCTATCCTATATAGAGAGTTTCTATCATTTATGGACTCAAAATTAGCCACCCCATCATTTAAAGATGAAAAACCGTCACATGCAAATCCTTATACAATGTACAATTTCTTTGGCTAAGTATTCTATGGAGGACATTCAATATGTTCTTGTAAAAGCTATCCAAGGTTTACTTTAACTTTTCTATACAAAAAAATAATCTCTCTCCAAAGAGACAAAACGTCAAGTTTGGTCACTCCGATAGGTGAGCAAGAAACATCATTTGATTCCCAAGGTTTCGGAGATGTGCTATGAAGGTTGAGACAGTCAATATTGAATTTCGTACGGAAATGTATGAGGTGCAAGGTTGCACCACATACATTTCCATCCGAAATTCAATACTGATTTCTTATAACTCTCATGGACCATCCCCTAGACCTTGCGAATCAAATCACCTTCCCTCCCACATACCACAGGGAACTAGCTTGACGTCTTTTTTTTTCTTTTTTGTCAGTTGGCTACAAGAACCAAACCAAATTGATCTCATTGGGGATCGAACCCGAGACCTCCACAAGAACAATGACTTCGAGGAAGCCAAAACCTTTCATGCATCACCTGAAGATGCCTTGAAGACCCCAAGGTCCTAATGAAGTGACTTGTTCTTGGATGTTAAAAGTTGAACTTGTTATACTTATTATAACTTCTTTGGATTGGAAGGCACGCCCTCACCAGCGGTCGCCCCCCAATCCACGAAATTGGGCTCGAAACCACTAGGACCTGAAGTTGCCCCCACCCGCGCTCGCCCATGACCTGAAGTCGCCCCCCCCATCCACCAAATTAGGCTCGAACCACCAAAACAGAAGCCCGCGCCCCCATCCGCAGTCGCCCAGAACCTGAAGTTGCCCCCCACCCGCGATCGACCCCCCCTTCGCCAAATTAGTCTGGAAACCACCAAAACAGAAGATCGCGCTCCCACCCGCGGTCGCCCAGGACCTGAAGTTGCCCCCAAGCCGCAGTCGCCCCCCCCCCTCCACCAAATTAGTCTGGAAACCACCAAAACAGAAGACCGCGCCCCCACCCGTAGTCGCCCAGGACCTGAAGTCGCCCCTCACCCGCGGTCGCCCCCCCCCCCTCTGCCAAATTAGTCTGGAAACCACCAAAACAGAAGACCGCACTCCCACCCGCGATCGCCCAGGATCTGAAGTCGCCCCCAAGCCGCGGTTGCGCCCCCCCTTCCACCAAATTAGTCTGGAAACCACCAAAACAAAAGACCGCGCCCCCACCCGCGGTCGCCCAGGACCTGAAGTTGCCCCCAAGCCGCGGTCACCCCTCCATCCACCAAATTGGGCTCGAAACCACTAGGACCCCCACCCGCGGTCGCCCAGGACCTGAACTCGCCCCCCACCCGCAGTCGCACCCTATTCCACCAAACTGCCCTCCACAACCACCAGGACCTGAACTCGCCCCCCACCCGCAGTTGCCCCCAATCCACCAAATGGGCCTCGAAACCACCAGGACTTGAAGTCGCCCCTACCCGCGGTCGCCCGAGACCTAAACTCGCCCCCCACCCGCAGTCGCACCCCATTCCACCAAATTGGGCTCAACAACAACAAGCCAGAAATCCAACCCCCACCCGTAGTGGCCCCATTCCACCGAATTGGGCTCAACAACAGCAAGCGAGAAGACCAAGCGCCTACCCGCAGTCGCCCAGGACCTAAAGTCGCCCCCCATGAGCAATTGCCTCTATCTTAAAGTCACGCCAGTCGAGAAACCACCATGGCAGAAGATGTGAGCCATCTCCAACACTAATGAAGTCAGACTTAATTGCGTGCTTCATTGACTACAACTGACCTGTCCTTCAATATTGGTAGCGAGTTAATACTACAAAATCAGTCTATAAATACAGAATTATAGTAAGACTAATTAGAAAAATTGAAGAGGGTTTTCTAAACCCTAACCCTATACCCTAAACCCTATAGAAAAACCATGGACCTTCTCCATGTATGCCACCCCAAAAGTAATGTACTTCTATTTTTTAGGGTGGATAAAATGATAAACATATGTGATTTGCTTTTCATTATATGTCATAAAAAAGTTTGAACTCCTAAACCTTGCACTTGTAAGATATAAACCATTGAAGGTGTCATTTCCAAACTTTTTAATCTTCAATAAATTCAATATTCATTCACCCCTTCAAATGTGTTTTAAATCCCCTTGATGTATCAAGAGGAGGACCCTATTCAAATTCCTATGTTTAAAGATGGAAAATGAAATGACGAGGAGAAGGGCTTTCCCAAGTCTCCATTTTTAAAAAACACTTCCTATGTAGATCAAAAGATTTTTTCTTCATGCATCTCATGGTGTTAGTATTTTTTTTGTACATCATTTCCCCCCAAAGGGAATGTCTCCTCCAAATGTACTCCCTCTAAAAATTAAAATAGGAAATGGTCATGTTGAATTTTACATGAGCATGAAGAAAAAAAAATTGTGAAGGAGAAGAGCTTCCCCAAGCCTCCATTTTTAAAAACGATTTCTTATGGAGATCAAAAGATTTTTTCTTCATGCATCTCAGGGTGTTAGTATTTTTTTTGTACATCGTTTCCCCCCAAAGGGAATGTCTCCTCCAAATGTACTCCCTCTAAAAATTAAAATAGGAAATGGTCATGTTGAATTTTACATGAGCACGAAGAAAAAAAATTGTGAAGGAGAAGAGCTTCCCCAAGCCTCCATTTTTAAAAACCATTTCTTACGAAGATCAAAAGATTTTTTCTTCATGCATCTCATGGTGTTAGTATTTTTTTTGTACATCGTTTCCCCCCAAAGGGAATGTCTCCTCCAAATGTACTCCCTCTAAAAATTAAAATAGGAAATGGTCATGTTGAATTTTACATGAGCATGAAGAAAAAAAAATTGTGAAGGAGAAGAGCTTCCCCAAGCCTCCATTTTTAAAAACGATTTCTTATGGAGATCAAAAGATTTTTTCTTCATGCATCTCAGGGTGTTAGTATTTTTTTTGTACATCGTTTCCCCCCAAAGGGAATGTCTCCTCCAAATGTACTCCCTCTAAAAATTAAAATAGGAAATGGTCATGTTGAATTTTACATGAGCACGAAGAAAAAAAAATTGTGAAGGAGAAGAGCTTCCCCAAGCCTCCATTTTTAAAAACCATTTCTTACGAAGATCAAAAGATTTTTTCTTCATGCATCTCATGGTGTTAGTATTTTTTTTGTACATCGTTTCCCCCCAAAGGGAATGTCTCCTCCAAATGTACTCCCTCTAAAAATTAAAATAGGAAATGGCCATGTTGAATTTTACATGAGCACGAAGAAAAAAAAATTGTGAAGGAGAAGAGCTTCCCCAAGCCTCCATTTTTAAAAACGATTTCTTATGGAGATCAAAAGATTTTTTCTTCATGCATCTCATGGTGTTAGTATTTTTTTTGTACATCGTTTCCCCCCAAAGGGAATGTCTCCTCCAAATGTACTCCCTCTAAAAATTAAAATAGGAAATGGTCATGTTGAATTTTACATGAGCATGCGGAAAAAGAAAATGTCAAGGAGAAGAGCTTTCCCAAGTCTCCATTTTTTAAAACCACTTTTGATGTAGATAAAAAGATTTTTTCTTCATGCATCCCACAGTTTCAGTATTTTATTTGTATATCGTTTCCCCCCACAAGGAAAGGTCTCCTTTTAATGTACTCCCTCCAAAAATGAAAGTAGGAAATGGTTATGTTGAATTTTACATGACCACATGGATGGATGAAGAAGAAATAAAATGTTAGGAAGAAGGGCTTTTCCAACTCTCCACTTCGTCAACCAATTCTCTTTCTTTATTACTTAATTAACTTTTGATCACTTTGTCTTGAATGCCTCATTCTTAGAATTTTCTGGAGTTAATCCTCAGAAAAGGGGGGAGCGGTACTTGAAAAGTTTGAACACCTTCCCTCCAATTTGTTAGGGCGGAAACTCAAACTCATGTTTTTTGGCACCCCTGACCCGTGGACGCCCCTGACCCGAGGTCGCCCCATACGCAGCCGTTCCCATCGTCATGAACTGGGGAAGACCTTTTGGAATCTGAGACCCGCGGTCGCCTCATTACCCGCGGTCGCCCAGGAAATGACTTGTGGTCGCCCTATATGCAGCCGCCCCCTGTACCCGCGGTCGCCCAGGAAATGACTTGTGGTCGCCCTATATGCAGCCGCCCCCTGTACCCGTGGTCGCCTAGGAAAAGACCTGTGGTCGCCATATGCAACTGCCCCCCTATACTCGCGGTCACCCTGCACCCAAGGTCTCCTTCCAGAAACTCTAATTTTTCTTGAATGGCAGTTTCTGAACAGTGGGACCCAGACCCGTGGTCGCCCAAGACCCGCACGCGCCCTCTTCCTGCACGCGCCCTAGGCGACTTCGGGTATTTAAGGGGATACTGGATTCCCAAGTTGTCACTTCCTTTGTCGCACCGCGCCTTTCATCCGCCTTGAAGCATCTGACTGCCGGTTCGTGGGTTGGAAATTTGGGCATCTATACGTGTTGTGGCTTCCACGTTTACGAGTTCATTTCTTCGGTTATATTATCAACAAAAGTCTAGTTCTCTTTACGCTAGAGTGACACGACAAGATGACGAAGAAGAAAGGAGATCGCCATAGCAAGCAACGACGTGCCCTTCTTGACCCAGCGGCTAAGGCATATCGGGGATGGCGTCATGTAAATTCCGATTGGACCTTGACGACTTGCAAGTTATTTGTGGATTGGTGCCATATCGACAAGCTCTTCCCTTACCATCGACACATTCACCATGTGAAGCAAAACCAAGCAAATCTTCATTACTGCAAGGATGATGCATTTGTCCAGAGATGTATTGAAGTGTACTGAGTATTGTACGGAAAGCGAAAAATTCCACGGAGCGAAGTCTCAATGGGCATATGCCAAATGGTATATGCAGAGTTACAATTGGGGAAAACGGTAGATTGGATGACCTTCAAGACATCCAAGAATGTCACGCTTCCAGATACAAAAGACATTCCCAGAGCGGGTCCTTCAAATAATCCTCGGGATGGGCTAGGGCCCAAAAAGAACATTATAGAAGGAGTGGCAAATGAGGATTATGTTTGGTCAACGTCAACTGGAGAATCGGACTCCGATGAAGAGCCATTGCCTGAACCTAGGGACAGGATGGAAGATACATCAATGGAAGAAAACTTAGCATTGGTGGTATCCGAAGAAGGCAACATGCAACGGACCACACCAACGGATGGAGAACCTTTTATGTCTGTGGAACCGATAGGGGTCCGTCCTCCTGAAGATGACGAAGTGTTCCATTACGTGCAAGCTCGCTTGCAAGAAATTAATGAAGATAGGTTGGATGGGGAGAGTGGAGCCGAAGAAGAGATTCCTTTGACCTTGATGAATTTGCCTTCCATGGAAGGATTGCGTGAAATGGAACAAGAACATCAAGGTGTACTTG
The DNA here is from genome assembly GCA_963920665.1 of Straminergon stramineum. NCBI lineage: Eukaryota > Viridiplantae > Streptophyta > Bryopsida > Hypnales > Calliergonaceae > Straminergon > Straminergon stramineum. The sequence continues at coordinate 349,735 of OY987273.1, forward strand.
GAGAAGACAATAAACGACGGACAAAAGAATCCTATAAAGTGGAGTTGGAGATGCTTTTAAAGGATCTTGAAGAAAAAGAAAGGGAGTGTGAGATCATCGAGAAGCGAAGCTCACAAGAGATTCAGGTTGAGGATGTGGGCACCCTCAAAGAACTAATTCAAGCTGGACAAACTTGTTTGGCAGCCCAACAAAGAGAAATGGAACAACTGGAACAATTTTACCTCAAGTTCAATAAGGGAGAAGATGGAGGTTCTAGTTCAAATGTCAATCCTGTTATGGATGAACGACTTCAAACAATAATGGGAAAATGTAGGATGAAAGAAAACAACCTTGCCATTGAAAAAGGAGGTGTGGAAAAGGCAAGATCGACATTGAACCGCTTGAAGGAGATGAAGGATGCAGATCCTATTGATCGGTCGTTGCAATCGGATTCATTGTCTGTGGATGTTGAAGATTCATCATCCACTACGGAAATAGAGAAGTTGAAGATGAAGTTAGCGTCTGTGAAAAGATTGGAACAGAAGTTGGAGGAAAAGATGTCGTGGCCGAAGGCACACATCAGGTTCATGTCATTGTTCAAGAAGTGGTGGATCCAAAATAAGATGTGGAACCATGACCTGACTCTTTTGAAGAGGGAAGAGAAAGTGGCAAGAGCCCAAATAGAATTGGAAAAGAAGAAAAGGGAAGAACAAGGGGAAATGGATGGAGTATAAATTAGGTGGCTCTTGTTTCTTTTATGACTATATACTTCTTCCAAGATATATGAAGAAAAAGGCTTTGTCCTTATTTTTGTTGAAATACAAGAATGTTTATTTTTATTTTTTGTGTATGAAAATGTGATTGCATTTGGATCCAAACATTTGAATTTTTGACAAATTTTGATGATTTCAAGTTATGTGAATGTTAATTTCTTGTTAAATTTGTGTCGTGTTTTAAAAAAGAAAAGAATTCTAGTAACTTTGAGTCTACACAAAGAACCCTCAATAAATTTAAGCTGCATCATCCATGAGAGTTTCAATATAAGTTTATATGGTTGCATTTTTCAGTATTTTAACATATGGTTTGAACATATTGTAAATGACAACATTCCCATGCCCTTCACCTCGTGAATGTATGGATTCTTCTTGAGATTTATAATTTGGGAAAAAACATCCTAAAAAGGTACTCAAAAGAATACTTTTGGAATTGATAGAGAAATGGAAGTTATACATTTTGAGTTGTGGATTCCATGTATATGGTTTGATCAACCAATGTTGTCCCCCATTTTTCTTTTTAATTTGAAAGAGAAAGTTCTTAATTTTTTCCACATTTGAATACAAGCTAATTCTATTTATTTTTTATTAAGTTTGTTAGAATGGATTTGAAATGAGTTTCCCTTCATGTGGTTGTTTAAAAAAAAATTGCATTCTTTAAGTCTATGACCATACTCCCGAAAATCTTTTTTTGAAGTATCTATAAATACCACGTGAAACCCTTGGATAGTGTTTAGGGTTTAATAAAATCTCTATCTAAACTAGGATGACTTTCATCTAGAAACTCAGCGATGGAATGCTAACGGGATAACAAAAATGGCCTTGGGTCCTAAAGCGTAAGCGCGGTCGCCCTTCAAGTACCCGAAGTCGCCTCTTGAGACCCGCGGTCGCCCCCCCTGGACCCGCAGTCGCCCCCCCTAGACCCGCAGTCGCCCCCCCCCTGGACCCGTAGTCGCCTCTTTTTCGACCCGCAGTCGCCCTCCTTGGACCCGCAGTCGTCCTTTGATTTGCATGCGCGCTCCTAGTGTAAACCGTCGACCCGTAGTCACCCACGGGGTGAGTGCGCCTGTTACGATGTAGCCCGTTTCCTGCACCCATTTTGGCTCTCAGGGGGCGACTTGCGGTGCTAGCAGGACGGCAGTATAAAGCTGAAGGCCCGGACTGTGGTTTTCACCTTGCTTCAGGGATGAACTCTTGCCTTGAATCTTCGAAAGAGGCTTCTTGCGGATGTTTGGTTCTTTGGAGGGCAACGACTTGGTTTGTGTGGTTTAAAAGACCGTTCAAAGCAAGTGGCTTTGCCATTCTTTTTTCTAAATCAAGGCTTTGATTCATATGATAATATTGTTTGAAGAACTCATAGGCGAGGAACAATATGGCTAGTCGGGGTGAGGGGAGGAGGACTACCATTAACGATACAAGGAGAGCCACGAAGGAGTGGGACCCTTGGTTGGTTGTAGACATTGACCATCAATTTGCGGGAAACACATGAACATGTGTTTTCTGTGGGTGGACCTCCGTATTTGTACGAAAGCGCGCATTTTGTCACTTTGGATTTGGCGGCAGGACTGCATCGGAGCGATGTAAGAAAATCCCATGGGCAGTATTGCAAAAGTTTAGGACTTGTGGTGGGGTTGTTCCAAAGGAAATGAGCTTTGAACAAATGCATGAGGAGGTTCCAGAATTTGATGTTGTAGACGAGACTGTGGTTGAGCCTATGTTGGAGGGGGATAGGGAGAGGTCAGAGGAGCCTAGTGCTACGAATAAACCAATGCTCCCTATTACAGATTCAGGAGATTCCACTCCTCAAACAATTTTGAGAAGGAGGAATAACCCTTCCATTTCTAGGCAAACTAGCATGGATGAGGCATTACAAAGTAGCACAAGAGCAAAGTTAGATACCATGTGGGCTTCCTTTTTTTATGAGGCTAGCATCGCATTCAATGTTGCGTGCCATCCTGCCTTTGTGAAAGTAGTGAAAGAGACAGTGGCATCAAGACTACGATACCAACCGCCCTCATACAATGCTTTGTGTACAAGAATGATAGAGCCAAAGAAAGAAAGTGTTTCTAAAATGGTCATTGAGTGGACAAAGCACTCTATTGAAGTTTATGGAGCGACTATTTGTTCGGATGGTTGGTCTGATACTAATAGCTGTCCATTACTAAATTTAATGCTCGTGTGTCCTGCGGGGGATGTGTTTCTTGGATTGGTGGACAGCACGGGGGAGAAGAAGGACATTGCGTATACAACCAATATGATGGCACAATACATAGAAGAGGTTGGCCTCCAAAACATTGTCCAACTGTATACGGACAATGCTGTTGTCATGACGGGGACTTTGAAGGCATTACAAGAGAAATATCCTCACATGTATACCCAAGGATGCGCAGCACACATTTTGGACTTGCTTTTGGAAGACTGGGCAAAGGATGTCAAGGTGACGAGAATAGTACGACGTTGTACGCAAATAGTAAAATACATCAAGAGGTACCATTCCACATTGGCTCTCTTCCGAAAGTACTCCCCGGACAAGGCATTGCGAATGCCTTCTAAAACACGCTTTGTAGTGAACTTCTTCATGATATCACGTGTGGTGGAGTGCAAGTCAGCATTGATGCGAGTGATAATGGATGAGACATATGTGCAATTTGAGGCTAGTTTGGAACGTCGCCAAAATGGAGATGTATTGAGTGCGCGAGCCCATATAGCGCGGAATGACATTCATGCAGAATCTTTTTGGGTGGAGTGTGAGAATTTTTTGCACATGGTGGAGCCCGTCATTATTGCTCTCCGAGTGTTTGATGGGAAAGCCCCGGCAATGCCTAAGGCTTGGTTGGTTATGAAGACTCTTCAAGAGCACATGTGGAGCTTGAGAAACGAACCTTTTTTCTGAATGATGAAACTGCAACGAAGTTTGAGACGCAATTCGAGGCTCATTGGAAATTGATGCTCACAGACCTACACTATGCAGGGGCACTCTTAAATCCTTTCTTGATTGAAGTAGGAACCCTTCGTAACGACGGTGTGGCCAAAAGAGCCTTAAATCGGGTGCTTCGAAAAATGAGCGAGTCATTGGGATTATCATACATGGAGGCATTGCAGGAGCTCACGCAGTTCAAAGAGAAGACAGGTCCTTTTGACCCCTTAGAAGAGGCTCCTGATATTACACAATGTAAACTAATGCCTCATCAATGGTGGAATCTTGTGGGTGCTAATGTTCTCCCAAAAATTGCAATGAGAGTTCTATCTTTGACGTGCTCAGCATCATCATGTGAAAGGAATTGGAGCATGTATTCGTTTGTGCACAATAAAGTGCGAAATCGCCTAACCACATCCAAGGCGGAAGCATTGGTGTATATCTACACCAACAGTAAACTTGAACGTGAGAAACGTGGACGCAATCCTACAGTGTTCTACGAAAAGTACCTTATGGATGGAAATACCTCGGAAGAGAATGAGGAGCCATTAGGTACAGGATCATCAGGGGATGGCGACCTAGTTAGAATGGCTCGAGCTAATGAGAACATTAGGCTGGCAGAAGAGCGTCTACGTGGAAATATTTGGACAGGACTGATTCGTAGTGAAAAGAGTCCTCCACGGAGACACAACTATGGAAATACATTTACAGCTGAGAATAATACGTACTACTCTGAGGAGGAGGAGATTCAACGTGCACCGCGAAGGCCCCCGCAACCCTAAGTCTCTACTAGGGATAGGAATGTACCTCCTCCAATAAATTCATCACCAACTCAGGCAAGTAGTCCCGACAACCCTAATGAAGGCATACATAGTCCAATGCCCATAAGAGCTGAGGAAGCAAGATCTCCAAATGTCGTAGATCAAGGTTCTACAAGGGTAATGAACCTACGAAGTGCTGCTCGAGTTGCTGAGGTAAATGAACGGCAAGAGGAGGCAACACCACCAACACACGTCGAAGATGTTGTGCTTATAAGCGTTCCACTTTCTCCATTACGAAGCCCCTTAAGAACAGAAAATGTGGAATATGATTCAGACTTGCCCTTGCAAGCTGTTATGAACCGGAATCGTATGGTGCCCTTAAGTGGAGGAGGAAACGCAAACAATGCTAGGGCGACTAGGTCTATACCAACCCGTGCGACTAGGCCGCCCTTGCATAATAGTCCTCTTAGGACAGTTGATAATGAAGGCTATGCTTCAGCTCCGCAACCCACTCAACCCTCCTCTATTTCTGGCCCTGGAGAATCATCCTTGCTCGTGCGTGAAGGCACAAGAGGACAGAAAAAGCGATTGAGGAAGACGCAAGAGAGGCTACAAAGAAATCCCAAACGACAAAACCATGTTGTCTAAAGATTCATCATGGGTGAAGCCAATTCGAATCGAAACATCGGGCAATCTAGTAGAGGCGGACGACATCCTGCATCCAACCTTGATGGAACAAGAGATGCATTGAGGTTGACTAAACGATTGGTGCAAACTAGCGGCGATGGCGTCGTGGATACTGAAGTGCGAAACGTGAACGTAGAGGTAGAACATGAAGTGCAAAATGAACGAGTACAAAGGGAGGATGACGAGAATGATAATCGTGATGATAATGATAGGGGGGAGGAGTCGAATGATGATTCTGACCCTGACGCTGATGAGGTGCCTAGTGATTACACATTTTCACCGTAACTTTATAAATATAGATTTAGAGGTAGTGAAGTGGTAATGTAATGCTTTTGCATAATTTTGGTGTGTTGAAGTTTTCTAGCTTAAGTTCATAGGCAAATAGCCTATAGATGAGTTTTGTGTAGTATCTACTTTAGTATGAAAGCATGATAGTGTTAGAATTATAAAGTTTTGTTCAATGTCTTTAGTGTGGACTTCTACAGGTATAGACGTGGAGATCTTAACAAAGTTCATGGAAGTACAATTGAAGTAGAACTTCATTTATAAGATTGGGTCACTACTCTATTAGTGTGTACAACTTATAAATACAGTAATACTAATTATCCTTACTTTTTTCTTGTTTTTGTATCTATTTTTGGTGTAATTATTATATCCAATTGCGATATTGGCTTCTATACTTCAATAGGAGTAGAAAATTTGAATTAGAAATTCCCAACCATATGTAATAAAAACATGTAGAACTCGGAGGCTCCTATGAATGAGTGAATGACCACAGAATGTGAAATACTTAATTTAAGGCTTAGGAGAATGCAATGGCACATGGAAACTGAAGGATCCTAAATCGTGAGCAAGATTGAAATGGTTGTTATATCCATGTTTGCAATTGCAACGGCACACGAGGTTGCTCTTAACCTTTAACGGATGGACTAGTGAGTATGAAAATCATCTCCAATGGAACTCTGTGATGTGATGTACTTGCCTTTCCCCTCACAAAAATACTCATTTCCGGTATGAGGACTCAATAAGATCTCTCTTTTGGGAATTGGGACCCAATTTTCAAAGATGGACAATTGCATTTATGTCGTATATTAGAAGTTCTTATCATCCATGGAACAAAAGAAATTCCTTGCATATGGGATAAAGCCAAGATCGCCCTTTTCCTTACACTCGCGGTCGCCTTTACACCCTCAGTCGCCCTGAGTTGGACCCGCAGTTGCCCTGGATTTTGGACCCGCAGTCGCCCTCATTTTGGGACCCGCGGTCGCCCTGGATTTAGGACCCGCAGTCGCCCTCATTCTGGTACCCGCGGTCGCCCCACCTTACCCGCACGCGCCCCACCCGCAGTCGCCTATGGTGACATGGTCAAAGCTTTCCACGTCACTGTTGACAACCCGCCACATAAGATAAAAATTTTGGCTGCCCTGCCCGAAAATCCTAAACCCTAATTTCGCACTCGTCAAATTTGTCTCGTATATGCGACACTCGTCTTATACGACATGCGACATCAGACGAACAAGTCGACACCCAAACCCGAAAACACGTTCGATAGAACAACCCTGATGTCAATCCCTATACCAAATTTACAACAAGATGTGAGCCATCTCCAACTCTAATGAAGTCAAGCTTAATTTCATCTTCTATACACTATAATTGACATGTCCTTCAATGCTCGTAGTTAGTTAATACTACAAAATCAGTCTATAAATAGAGAAATTTTAGTATGACTAATTAGACAAATAGAAGAGGGTTTTCTAAACCCTAACCCTATACCCTAAACCCTATAGAAAAACCATGGACCTTCTCCATGTATGCCACTCCAAAAGTAATGTACTTCTATTTTTTAGGATGGATAAAATGACAAACACATGTGACTTGCTTTTCATTATATGTTGTAAAAAAGTTTGAACTCCTAAACCTTGTACTTGTAAGATAAAAAACGTTCAAAGTGTCATTTCCTAACTTGTTAATCTTCAATAAATTCAATATTCATTCACCCCTTCAAATGTGTTTTAAATCCCCTTGATGTATCAAGGGTAGGACTATATTGAAATTCCTATGTTCGAGGATGGAAAATGAAATGATGAGGAGAAGGGCTTCCCTAAGTCTCCATTTCGTAAACCACTTCTTATGTAGATAAAAAGATTTCTTCTTCATGCATCCCACGATGTTAGTATTTTTTTTGTACATGGTTTCCCCCAAAAGGGAAGGTCTCCTCTCAATGTACTTCCTCCAAAAATTAAAATAGGAAATGGTCACATTGAATTTGACATGACCACAAAGATGGATGAAGGAGAAATGAAATGTTAGGAAAAAGAGCTTTTCTAAATCTCCACTTCCTAAACCAATTTGCTTTCTTTATTACTTAATTAACTTTTCATCACTTAGTATTAAATGCCTTAGTTTTAGGATTTCTTGGAGTTATTCCCCAGAAAAGGGGGAAGCGGTACTTGAAAAGTTTGAACACCTTCCCTCCACTTTGTAAGGGGGGAAAGTCAAACTCATGTTATTTGGCACCCTTGATCTATATCGCCCCTAACCTGTGGTCACCTTATACACAATTGCCCCTGTCGTCAAGAACTAGAAGACCTCTTGAATCTGAGACCCGCAGTCGCCCCATCAACTGCGGTCGCCCAAGAAATGACCTATGGTCGCTCCCTTAAGCCCCCTTCTATCCGCACTTGCCCCCCCCCTAGACCCACACTTGCCCCCCCTAGACCTGTAGTTGCCATGGATTGAACCCACAATCACCCTCATTTTAGGACCTATGGTCGCCCCACCTTACCACATGCACCCCATCCGCAATCGCCCATGGTGACATGGTGGTGGCTTTCCACGTCAGTGTTGACAACCCGCCATGTAAGATTAAATTTTTGGCTGCCCTACCCAAAAATTTCAAACCCTAATTCCGTACTCGTCAAATTTTTCTCGTATATGCGACACTCATCTTATACAACATGTGACATCAGACGAACAACTCGACACCCAAACCCCAAAATACGTTTGATAGAACAACCCTATATATCGTATACCCTAAGGAAAAAAACAAAACAAAGAACTTGAAACCCTACAGTAGCAACTCATGCTGTAGTAGTATATATATTGACAACGTACGTAGTCCACCCGCAAAGATTGGGCATATGTCTTTCTAAGAGTTATTTTTAACATCTCCATAAAGTGGTTTGAAATTCCTTCCGAGATCCTTGGATAGATCAGTGGAGCATCTGAAATGCAAATTCAAAATAGAGTAGAGGTACATTAGTTGTAGGCGCATATTACCTACATAGCTAGCTAAAGCCAAAATGCGGCCACTTTACCGTTTGAGAATTTTCCTTTACATAAATGAGGAATTTGCCTACTTTTCCGAAACAAACTATTCCCTTACAAAAATACCCCATAATTATAGCTAGCTACTAGAAAGTCGTCTTGAAAAACTGAACGGTCGTACATGTGCTTTGAATTGGAATCACCAAAGTCTACATATGAAATGCAAGTCTCTTAAAATATGTATGGGCCATACATGGATGACCGTTCCAATGCCCCTCCAACTTCTACCGTCGAGATTCTCCCACCTACAGGCTTTGCTTTGTCTACTCTTAGGCGAAACACTATAGCATTCTCCTCCTCATTTCTTGATCATTCACTAGTCTCTTGTGTTCACATCCTATGTTTTAGGTGTTATGTTTGTGCTTGTGTGAAGTGCACCATTAGAGTATATTGTTGTCATTTTCCCTTTGATCTACTACTTCTTAGTTCCATAATTTCCTTGTCCGTCCTAAACCCCTAACCCTTCAAGCTGCGGCATCTCTTGGTGGGTTTTTTTGAAATGCACATGACTATGATATTACTCTCTATTGTTACGGGGACATGTGAAATACCTTGTAGGATCATTGTTTTGAGTAGCTGCATGAACATTCTTTCCATATCCATGCAATTGAGATTAGTAGGTGTATGACACATTGATTCACACGATTTCTTTGATTACTGTGAAGCTTCTTTCCATTGCAACTATAGAGCTTGTCTTCTGTAATCGTTTTGTTGAGCAAAGTGGAAATAAGACAATTCCCGTAAAATGCTCTGAGTTTTGCAAAATTAATGTCGACAAGACTGCACTTCAATTGAACTACAATAAAGGAAATGATAGCGGAGGAGAAATCTTGTGCATTGTTCAAGTCGATTTGACTTGAATTACAATAACTTTAGAAAATTGTATCTCTACTTACTGATTAGAAATATCAGTAGTTGCATTACTAAGGTTCAACTTGACTCCACTTGAATCAAAGACATCTAGACTTGGGTCGAAGAGGTCCTCGACGACAAAAGGATGTATTAGTTAAAAATTGATACGTGTGCGAGATGTAGTGGAAACAACTATTTGACTGAATATTGAATTATAAGTGTATTTTCATTTCAAGTGAACTGAGTTCCTAAAGAAATATCGAGATTTTGAGGTTCAACTGGACTTGAGTTGAATTGAGAAGATCTGGAAGTTAAAGTAAGTGGAAAATTTGAGGGTAACAAAATGAATCAATGAATGTGAAGACTTTCATATATCATATCAAGGTAAAAAGATATAGTGACTATGATGTGAGTTTACCCTTTCAACTCAATTGGAGTTGAATTGAACGATTGTATTGTGATCTTCACAGGATTGTATAGGTGTGGACTTAAGATTATCAAAGTGAAGGTTTAACTTGATTTGAGCTGAAGTGTTCATAAATTGTATTATGTACTACTTCCAAATTCCTTTGAAATAGTAGATTATCCTACACATAAATTTAGTAGAGAAGACTTGGGAGATGAAAGCGTTCTCGTTAGTTCTCCACTCTAAGGTAGAATAAAATTGGAGTTTCATCACTATAATTTAATGTATCTTAAACAAGGTATATATATCAATGAGTTTTAAGATTATGGATTCATCTAACAGGATGTTAATACAAAGAAATACTTGTAGAATTCAATCTTTGCGGTAGACTGAGTTGGGTGAATTGAGTGTCTCATATTTGATCTCTCTCAATGATGCAATTGGTCTTTGTCACGAGAAACATCATATTCATTAAAATGGGAGAGTGTCGCCCTCTCATATTAGTATTTGGCCTTCAAAGGTACAATTAGTGAATTGAGTGAGTTGTAATTCAACTTGATGATTACTTAATTAATTAAATTAAAGTAGCAATTTCTATTAAAATGAGAGTCATGCAATGAATATAATGTTTTTCAAAGAAGATTGTATTGTATATGGTCAAAAATTTCAAGTCTTTTGCAAACAAGTATATATAAAATGCCATATGAAATATATTAATATGGTATACATATTGCACTTGCAATCTGAATGTTTCAAGTGTAACATCCAAACATATTACTCCCCACAAAGAAACCAAAGCTTTGAATACTACTTGCAGTAAGCTATAGTTAAACATTCATGAATCTAAATCTCCAACCCCTCATTTATAAGAAATCAAAATGATATCCTTCATAGTAATGTGAAAGCATATTGTAGACATATAAAAAAACAAATAACACTCTACCATATGTAGCTAACAACATATTGGACCTGATCCAACTCATCAAACGCTACACTTAAGACAAAGTATACAAAGCCAAACTCTGGTTGATGATTTCAATTTGAGCAGCCGGGATCTTAAGCAAACATTGGCGTGTGTCCTTTCTAATTTGAGACTTCCACGCTGTCATGAGAGCATTCATTTCTTCCCAAATAGGTGGATTGGCTATATCAACCTTCCAACATAAACCTCTTTCATTGTCCCATCCAGTATAGAAGTCTTGAACATCTTGACGCCTTGATGTTGGGCGAAAGTATTGAATGAGAACACAATTCAATTTCTCAAGATTATAGTTCGGATCAGACAACGCCCTTGCAATCCAAACTGGTCAAGTGTCACCATCGGCGGGTCGAATTGCAACAAAGTAGCCTTCAAAGAGATCTCGACCCACCCTAAAGGATGGTTGTGGGCGACCTCGCAAAGGCCCAACGTAGGTGTCATCCTCTCCAAACTCTTCACAATCCTCACCATCTTCTCCTACTTCATCCACTTGAGCTGCTTGAATACGAGTTGCCGGCCAAAAACCATCCCTCAGAATAGTAGAAGTAGCTACTGGTTCCAATAATGTTACCTTCACGCCCCGCCAATAGTGGACCAAATGCTCATAGTGCCTTCGGTATTCCCAAGTGAAATCTACATTGCACAACTTCTCCCAATACTTGACAAATCCAAATATCCTTTTCAAAATCTCTTCCACGCCTCTCATAGGACGTTGTAGAACTAGCAATGGCACTCCACAAGGCCACAAACTTCACCATTCTGCATCTTCTTTCCACAATTTGATGCCTCTACCATCCTACCCTAACCAATTCTCATCGGTGCACAACAGTTTGTACTTCATGATTGGACACCCCATTGAATCTAAGTAGAACTTCACTTGTTGTGGCTTTGTATGTCTAAAGAGTATCTTATCTCCGTCCACAAATGAACCTGCAATGAATCCCTTGAAATCAGGCACCTCTTCTATAAGATGAGGGAGAGTAGGAATGGATTCAACATCCATGAATGACTTCATGAGTGCAGGAATTGTAGGGAAGTTCTCCTTCTTCAACAACATGCTCTATCTTCCAAATAGCGCATCAACGTTGTCATGTGTATGACCCACAATCATGAAGTTCACATACACTTCACGGAAGATCTTGTTTGCAACAAGTAGAGACCAAAAACAGAAAACATATCTGTTCTTGTTATCCTCGGTGGCATTGTCCATCTGCACATTTAGAATGGGTGGCAACGGCGTCGCTAGAACTAAGGTAATTGGTGGAGGAAGAAGGGACGCTTCTCACATTTCAGCTCCCTTAAGCACTACACCAAACAAATTTGTCGACCCCGACTTCACAAACAATTGCCGAGAAGAAGACTTTGGTGGCTCTTCCAAATCTCGTAATAGTTTGGCTATGGAGCCAATGGTGTAGTTTGAATCGTGGGGAATTAGATCCAAGCCGTAATGCGCATAGCGCACATCAGCATGACCATGCGCAATCATGCCAGTCACGGACACATGCAACTTCACTAGGCCATCAAGTTCTTTACTCTTGTGGGAGAAGACTAGAGAAGTGGTTTTAGCATGATCCATCTTGTCATGCATAATCGTAAGGCACTCATGTGGGGAATTATGCGAGTGGTAACGATTTGCATAGTACAACTCCCTGTGAGCACGAGCAATGGCAAGATGCTTGTCCAACTTTCGCAACCACTTCAAAGCATTGTGAGACCTAGGAAATGCTCCCTTCGTTAGTTCCTGCAATTTGTCACAAATAGAGCACCGAGCAAAATTATCTCTTGGCTTTTTCACATCGTACTCTGGGATCCTGGATGATCTAATCTTGCTCAAGTTAGAAGTTGACACCTCCTTCAACCCAAAAGCAACATTGGCTTCATTGATTTTTTCAATTTGATCCTTCCACTGAAAGGTAGGTGGAAGAATCATGGACACGACCTTATCCCTAGACTTGAGAGTCCGAGTCCGATGTGGCATGTGATCTACCTCCTTGTCTAGAATGCACTTCAACGTTGCGGTAGCTTGTTGAGTGTGATTCCTTGGCTTCACCAACCCTGAATTACCATGTGCCATTGCTTCCTGACCATTATTTGAATACGTTTGGTAGCGATAGAATGTGGCCTCTGGGACCCCAAAAATATGCATCCATGCTTTCATACACACATTAACCCCCTCAACCGTGACCATCCTTTTCCCTCGGGAATCCCGATGAACTTGTCTGTGCACCTCTGTCTTCATGAAGGCTCTATGTTTGAACGTTGAATTCTAGTACATGCGTTCACGAAAGGCTCGAATCTTCTTCCTTGGAAATGGCTGAATGCAATTTTGGCTGCAACAAACTTTCTTGGACATTGCATTGATAGACTCTTGTGTAAGGAGGTCCTTCGATTTCAAAGAAGTCTCTCAAGGTGGATTTCGGATGACGCTCGTATATGGAAGTACAGATGACAAGGAGGGTGGGTTTAACAAACTCGCTTGGATTCGATTGAAATTATCCCTAGCCTCATGGTCGTGCAGGCTTGCCCCACAGCAATGAACAAGCTGAGTAGGCCACGCTATCAAAGAGTACACCTGCTCCAAAGGAATGTCAACTTTGGAATGTATCTTTGAAATGTGCACTGCAACATGAGTATCTCCCAGAGGACCATTGGCACCAAGAACCAAATCCGAGTTCACACTATGGCAAGTACCTTCTCCAACAAGTATGCCTTCATTGTTATAGAGAGTGACGCACTTTGTATTCCATTGGCGATGTGGAAGTCCTTCGCACTTTGGAATGCCTACATTCATCCCCTCAAGAGCCTAGAACTCGTCATCTGATGAGTCCATTGCATCAAGAGGAATGACATGGGAGCCCATAATTCCTATAGATCAAGATAATACAACATTGAATTCACCTGCAGACAAGAACTAAGCATCAATTGGCATCCAATAATACTGAAAATTTCCAATTTAGATTGGCAAGACCTGAATTGCACGCATTGGATACATTATCTTGAAAATATCAATTCAGATTATTAGAAACTAAATTGAATATATCAAAACTAAACTCTTGACTTGCATCGATACAATTTGAATTAACATTAAAACCAAAACACTGCAGAAGATGTCGATTCTCATTGTCCCAATCCGAATTGCAAAGCAAATCGGAAGATGGAAGTCAGTGAACATTTAGATCGACAAGACTTGAATTACAAACAATGATTAAAGAACCAAGATATTTTGACTTCTAATAAATGAGACTTCAATGGCATTCTACATTCACAGATTTAGAATCTGTCTATTCAGGTTGAGACGACTTGAATTAAGGTTTCAAGTCACAGATTGAGTCCATATCGATTAACTTCAGTAGGACATTAGTTCTAGTCAAACATTCCTCATCCGAGTCCATCATGCATGTAGTATGTTCACTTCTACACTTTTTGTACATAATGATTCAAGTTGTTATGACTTGACTTACAGTCCAACACTTCAGAATCAAGAATCTCTCGATGTAGGTATGTTTGATGGACATTGTCATATATCGTACAGATTTATAGTATGTCAATTCAAGTCGATACGACTTGAATTGTAATTGCAAACTTCAACTTCAAACTTTTATATATTTAGTTCAGTAAGATATGCATTATGAATTTGTCAAAAGATTTATGACATGTAAATTCAGATCGGCACAACCTAAATTGCGGTCCAAGCCTTTCAATTCAACATTAAGTTGATTAAGGTCAATGGTTAGTTTTTCTTTAATATAGTAAATTCAAGACGGGTTGATTTAGGTCGATACAACCTGAAATTGCAATTGCATTTCAAATATTTACAAACCTATATTTCCATTTAGTTATTTACTAAATTTATATATATGCTCAAGATTTATTGGAAATGTAGATTCAAGTCGGTACGACCTGAATCGTTGTCTGAAAATTCATATTCTATTATTTTTCAATTTATGCTGAGTACGATTGCAGTCAACATAAACGTCTACAAATTCATCCGAACAATGATTCAGGTCTTACTGACCTGAATTGCAAGACTTATATAACCCATGAATATCATGAATTGACTAGATCTAAAGGAATTCTATTGATTTCCCATTGAATTGAAGGGGTCCAGGTTTTGCAGTGACAAATTAGGAGCCCCTTTCACACGCATCACTTCTTCCACAAATTCAAGAATGCAATTGCCTTCAACAAGACAACTCTATCAAAAGACATGGAAATGCTCATAAGCGTATAATGAAGGATGCATTACAAAAATGCATCGACCTTATTTCAAATATAGAGCCCAAAGTCATATATCCAAGCATGGGTGCACTCTCAACAGTGCAGCTCCAATGAGGAATGAAAAAAAAGCTACATTACTGCATGAAGTATAGCTACAAACAACAATGACAAAAATTTGAGCTACTTTACATGAATTGCAACAACAAACCAGAATGACAAAAATTTGAACTACTTCACATGAAGTGCAACTGCAAACCAAAAAAGCACAAATTTTAACTAATTCATATGGAATGTGAAGAATACTACCAAAAGCTAGAAGCACAAGACGCCTTCGTCACGATTGATGCGAAGATCTTCAATGACAACATGACACAACCGTGAAACCAAGCACAAGAGAGAGAGAAGGGAGGGATCAGGAAGACAATAGATAATGAGAGTATAATCTCTAAAGCATGTCTAGATGTCCACGAGTCTTCTTGGTGGGGGAAAAGAGGCGCCAACAGGAATGAAGGACTTTGAATTTTTGTCCTTCTGGGGAAGATTCCTCTTCCACTTGGGAGCACTTTACACATTGGTTTTAGGAGGGGGAGGCAGTCTGCCGTCTATTTTTTCCTGAAGATTCTTCTTCCATTTGATAGAGTAATGTGGACCGAAAATTATGAGGCAAACATTGTTCTATTTTTTCCTATCCATTGTCTTTGGGAACAAGGACATGATGGGGCTTTCCTTTTTTTAGCACTTTTGTCCTTAAAGCATGGGCTAGTGACTGTGGGAATCCTCCTATTTGAAACCGTTTGAGATCACCTACCCTAAACAAAGCAAAAATACTAGTTGCAGGTCAAACTACAATGAAAGATCTCTCCTTTATACACAAATTTCGGGGATGATTACTTGCCCTTGTGTCCTATAGAGAAGGATTCTTTGCCAATTGTCGACGAATAAATGGTTGTTGAATCGTTTATGGGATAAATGAAAAAATCACCTAAAACAAGGGCAATTGTTGAATATGGTAGGTGAGAGTTTAATGAATATTTTAATTATAAGTCACATGCAAATGATTTTATATTCTTAGCATTTACGGAAATGAAGTACATGTCTAAAACGCAACCTCACTTTTTCATAATTAGATAGATGAGTTCACGCTTTTGGGGTTTATGTTATGTTTAGGATTAGGGTTTAGGATTTTAGGGTTTTAGGGTTTAGGGTTTAGGTCCACATCTTTTCTTGGGAGAAAATTAGATGATGAAACCGAACAAGGATATGTTACCATAAAACTATTTTGTTTCTTATATGATTGACAATGTTAGTATACAAATTAATTCTCAAAAGTTTAAAAGCTTACATGTATTCTCTATGTCCAAAATATTTAAAATTGTAAATGAATTTTGTCTTGTGGCATTTCTTGTTTAGTTACTCTATTAATCTTGCTAAAAGTTTGGTAATGAAATGAACAAACTAGTTGTCAATAATTAAGATATGAAGATTTATTGAATTAGAAATGTTGGGAATTTTTGGGGGTTTAATTCATGTTGTCATTTAGTTCTAAAATGACCTAGTTGAAGTTGTTTTATGAGTACAATTTATTAGGAAAAGAATATAGAACTTACACTAAAATGAATTAATGGCAAATTAAAGAAGTAGAGTTTACATTATTTTATAGCATTTTTTGTATTGAATGGTCTTGAATACACTAAACTAGTGTTTTTCCTTTTTTTGCAATGCATTACCAATGAAACATTGTTAGGATCCTTTTTTATTATATGGCCCTAATAGTAATTACCTATAATGCATTATAGTCCAATGTCAAAGGGATTATCTAGTTTTCATGTAGAAAATTCTTATAGTAGTATTTTGAAGGAATCCATAAATATAATTATAATGAAGGCAATAATAGCATTAAAAACCTAATTATAATAGTTTAGAAAATACATGTATCCTTGAGCAAGGTACCTTACTTTTTAATCTTTTTGGTAAACATTGAAGATTTTTTTATTATAAATAGAATACTATTAATGAATTTTACAATTATAATTGGAGGGCACTTCTCAAATGAATTTTTGAAGATCACGTAATAGTGTTGAAATTCTTCATATATATGGTGAATATTGTCAAAGACATATAGAACCCAACATTTTAAAACACTTGTTCATTTTTTTAGTTGACTTTGGTCTTCACCTACCTTTTTTGCCATTTTCATTTGATGTAATTTTTACAAAAATTGTCCTATAAGCCATTTTAATGCCAACGTCCCCTACATGTGATATAGGAGTTGTGTACATGGGGCTTCAACTTCTCTTGAATCATAATTTTATCAATTTATTGTAGTTGATAAGTACCCTACATTGAACATAATTTTAAGAAAATGTTTACTCCAATTCCTAGAAATTATAGCAGAAGTAAAGCGTTTTATGAATTTATAGAAGCTTTTAAAAATAATGATTGCTCCTTTGTGTATTCTTTCTAGTATGGATTCTTACCAATTTGATGACCTTCCTCAATTCAGTTTGTAGTGAATGGCCAAAGTACTTGCAAATTCAAACTTCTACTACGCTTGTATAGTTTACAATGCCAACAAATAATAATAAATCACTAACATTGTAAGTGTCCATTTGTCCCATCATTAATAGTTCTATACACAAATAAGGAATGTCATACACACCTTCAAATCAACTATTGGAAGTACATGAAATTTTGTATTTATTATACAAGGGCAATGGTTAGCTTTGGATACCAAAAACATTGTTTAAAAATACAATATCAATCCATTCCATTGTGTTAACGAACTTCCTCTTTTAAATATAATAAGATATGATTTCATAGAATCTAATTGTAATTGACTTCATTACTAATGTATGAAGGAAAACAAATTAATCTCAATGAAAGAAGTTCAGGGTTTAGGGTTTAGTTGAAAAAGTAAGTTCTATCATAAGTACCTAGAACCCTCAAATAATAACAAACATGTAGAGTATCAAATAATTTTATTTTAATATTATTTTTGAATATGCCTTATATTTATTGTTTACATACAGAAAATAAATAATTTTATAAAAAAAATTTAATGAATTGTGCACTATAATGCCTGCAAATCTTAGAATTTACCATTTTTTTCTTGCTTTTATCAATATATCCACAAAATTTAATCCTACAAAAAAATTCGTTACAAATATACATTATTACCCCATTGAGGCACAAGAATTTTTTTTTTTCATTTTAGGGTCTTTTGTTATTGATCAAAATGCACAATTTAGACAAATTTTAGAGGACTTAAACAAAAACTATCTAATTACTATGTCTAAAAAATGATACCCAAAGCTAACCATTGCCTGCAAGTTACAGTACAAGTGTCATGTTCCTATGAATTTATAAAACTATAAATGCTTAAAACTTCTTTGTGAGAATTTTTTTCAAACATTTCAATCCCGATTGTATGACCTCTTCTAATTTAGGCCAAATTCAAAAGAATTCTCTTTATGCAAAATTAAACCGTCCTCTAGTAGGCTTCTCTTGTCTACAAAGTCAATAAAGATTAGAAATAACCTACTATTGTAAAGTCAATGACCAATTCAGAATACTCCTAGAGTTCATGTTTGAATGTACAAAAAAATCAACAATGTGGAAAGTTGTAATGTTTTGCAATATCTATGATTACCCCCAATTTTTATTTTTATTTTTTTCACAATTCACAACATTAGTAAAAGACTTCAAGGAACCACTTGTTCTAGTGGAAGCATTTGATGTCAAATTACAAAGGATGTTGAAACATATATGAAACAGAGAACATAAAACCCAATTTATGGAACATGATGAAGTGGTACCTTGAAATGAGGAACAAAGACACCCACTAGTTTTGGAAAAAGATTAAATACTAGACATTCACCCAAACATTGAACTTCTTATACATTTTGAATGATGCAAAACACAAAAATGAGGACGGTTAAGGGTCCTAACCACACCTAAAAATATTTATGCATTGCAGGAGTGTGAGAATGCTTTGCGAACATAAAGAAGGAAACGATCAGCATATAGATTTTCACCCCTAAATTTTTGTATTAGTAAATAAAATTCTATAGAGGGTTCAAGGTGTGCGAGAAAGCTTTGTGAATACAATTAAAAAAATGAAGAAGTTAAAGATTATGACCCATGAAATTATCTATTAAGGTTAGACCCCTGAACCAATAGGTGAAAATCATTCAACTATTTGGACATGAACAATGAGTTTTATAGCTTGAAGTGAATCATTCTTTTTTTTGAATTACAACCTAAAATTACAATCTTCCCTAAATCAATTCATTAGAATTTGCTATTTAATAAACATGGAGTATATTTCAAGGTTTAGGGTCATTGTAACTATGTATGTTTATTCTCTTGGCTCATGTTTGTTTTCATGCATAGAAATATAGGAATTAACAATTGCACCTTAATTGTACATAAATGTACTTTTTTTGGACATAAAACGTCATCCATGGTATTTAACCCTAGAAGGGCCTGAATGCCTTTTGGGTCCGTATAGTATGTTACGTATTTGGTGGTATTTGATGAAGAAAAAATTGACGAAATACTTTTCTTCATTAAGCAAATTAATTATCATGATTGTATTATTAAGAAAAAATGTATCATAAGTCATCTATTAAACCACAATTGAAGACTTATAAAGCAATATATCGGTCGTACAAAGGGATCCCAAGAGCCTTTCAAGGATTAAGGGTTCATTTATACAAGCAGTATAAAATTATTACAGTCCTATTGTAGTATAAAATTGTCTATGGACCCTAATAAAGTACTCTAAAATTTTAAATCCCACAGCTTTGGATCTTGTTCAACGGGATTGGGGGTCACAACAGACGATGAAGGGATTGTCTCTCTCCCGCGACGTGGAGATTGAGCTTCTGTGCGCTTCACTTAGGGTTTCCTATTTTTGCTCGTCTTCTGTGCACTTTAGTTACGGCAACGTCGAGATTGAGCTTTTGCTTCTGCTCCTCGTCCTCATCTTCTATGCGCTTCCCGTGGAGATTGAGCTTCTGCTTCCGCTCCTCATCTTTTGTGCGCTTCCCGTGGAGATTGAGCTCCAGTTTCCACTCCACGCTCCTCATCCTCGTCTTCAATACGCTTCACCTCATCGTGCTTTTTCATCGAAGTCCTCTCTTTATTGTTCACAGTATTGCACTCTTCATCAGCAAGGTTTCTTCGTTGTGACCTAGGTTTAGGGTAAGTCTCCTTCCCTACAAAAGTTTCTCAATTTCTTTGTTGTGCTAGGGTTTTCTTGTCTCTACTTTCGTAATGTTATTGTTTCTTTGTTGTGCCTTGTTTAGGCTTATGCTAAACCGCCTTCTTTGTCTAAAATTTTATCAATTTTGGTTGTCTTCCATAGCGCTTATTCTACTTAGAAAATATTCAAGGTTGTTGCTGCAGCATGAGCTTCATTGATGTGGAGTGCTTTTCATTTTTTCACATTTGTGAAGCTTTGTCTTAGAAAGGTAATGTCACTTACACTTCCCTCTATTTGCTTATTATTCCACATACTTTTTGTTCATTGGCAAATGCACGTCATCTTCATTTTTTCTGGAGCTCGGTGTTTGCAATTGTTGTTCTTTGTTCTCCTCTTGGAAAGACTTGGAATTTTGTGTTTTGTCATAGTTTTTGTGTTTGTTGCGCTTCACTTTCTAATTCATTTGCAGTGGTTTCATTCTAGGGTTGTGGTTTATTGTCTCGTGATTGAATTTTCTAGTTTTGCAGAAGACCTCAAATTATGGTCTACAGTTTGCCCTTGTTCTTGTGTTTTTTGTTGCACGGTTTGTTGTTGAGTGGATTTTGTTTTGAATCACATTCTTTCTTTTCAGTTCCTTGGTTAGCATGTTCGCTTCTCATGGTTTGTGGTTTGCTGGTTTGCACCTTCACTTATTGTGGTTTCAGGTTTAGGGTTTAGGGTGATTTTGAGGTTTTTTTGAATCACAGTTGGTGCTTAGGGTTCACTTAGGGTTTGTTTAGGGTTTGTGCAAGGGTTGATCAAGGTTTGCTTATTGCTCACATAGGGATTACTCAGGGTATCGCCGGGTATCAAATGGGTATCAAACATGTATCATATAAGTATCACAGAATATGATAATAAAAAGTATTATTCACCACTGAAATGCAATTTAGGTTGGGGCGGTCTGAACTACACAAAACTTAAAAGAAATCTTGGAACTGTAACTTTCAAATCACCATTAGCATATGTGCAATTCAGGTCGTCCCAACCTAAATTGCACAAAAGTCTGAAAACAGATAGACCGTGTCACCCGTAGAGCACCATTCACATAAGTGCAATTCAGTTCGTCCCGACCTGAATTGCACAAAAGTCCGAAGAAAGCCTAGCTATGTCACCCATAAAGCACCATTCACATAAATGCAATTTAGGTCGTCCCAACTTGAATTGTACAGAAGTCCAAAGAAAGACAGGCCGTATCTCCCGTAAAGCACTTTTCACTTACATGCAATTTAGGTCATCCCAACCTAAATTCCACAGAGGTAAAAGAAATTTAGCTCATACACAATTAGTCAAATACTTTCATTACTGCTACTCAGTTTAGTTGAAAATAAAAAGGATAGAAATCAAAGATAATCCCCTTTAACACCATCACTATCGGCTAAAATCAGGTCAACCTGAATTGAAATACACAACCTAATATTATAATTATATATTAGACAAAACATGAATGACACAACATAAGGAGAAATTTAAAGAAACAAACGAATGGACTATACACAATTCATAAACTCATCAAATAAGTATCAATTCAATAAACTATGAACAAATAAAAACAATTAAGCATTTTTTTGACAAGACATTAATGTGCAATTCAGGTCGGGGCGACCTGAACTGCAATGCCAGATAGCTATAATAGAGTGCAATTATCACTATCAGTATCTTGACTGAAAATATGAATGATAACAAACATCAATCCCCAACATCCAATACGTCAAGCCAAATTAATCTTAACAAGATCTATTTAGATAAATAGAAACGATAACACTAGAATATTAGTCGTAATGTATCAATGTTTAGGTCGGGTCGACTTGAACTGCAAATAGCCATAGGAATTGGATTCCATTCATGGACAATATGTCTGATTTGAATGAGTTCTTTTAAACAATGTACGAACTCACAGATCCAATGTTTATGCAGAATGGAAGACCAAATTCAAAATTTGAACGCCTATTTTACTCGTCTGACCACTACAAGACTAGAGGACGAGTATGACAATGACAAGATGATGATCGAAGGAGATTACTGGGAGTTTAGTGATCCCGACCAAGTCGAAGCCTAGAGTCTAACCATGGTGCCCCATACAGACAATATGGTCTTTAATATGAAATACAAGAACTCAGAAATCTTTATATCCCTTTCTTACAATGAGAAGGTCAAGGACGTTATTAATGACGTCTACGTAGAGATCAAAGTACATTGCGTGACAACGAACAGTGAATTGGCAATCAACAAGCAATACCACTTCACAATTACCTTTAACTTGGAGAAGATCCCTTTCAAGATGGTGCCTTTCCTTTAGAGTCTGGAGCCTACGCCTTACAGTAGCAAGATCAAAAACCTAGAGAAGAAGGTAGACGAGAACTGTTATAGTAACGCCGATGGTTTACCTTTGATAGGAAAGCGTCTCTATACTAAATTGCACTATCTTTTCAATTCATTCGAAGTGCTAAAAGAGAAGCATGCAATGCAACAATCGTTTATGGCTCCCCGAATAGTCTTTGTTGAATTTGGTAGTCAAGGTGAAGGTCAACCATCTGTGGTGACACAAATGCTAGGATCTCAAGGTCGGGGGAAGAGGAATAAGAAGCTACCTCCAATACCAACATCTATGACACGAAGCAGTCCACTGGGCTCAACCTCTGCAAAAAAACTCGCAGAGAAGACATCTGAGCAGTCGGGTCTAGGAAAATTGACTTATGCAGATTTGATGGCAATGGTGCCCCAAGCGTTGTAGACAGACCGCAAATCGGACTACAAAATTGTGAGTGCGGTCTATAAAAAGTTTTGGGAGACATGCACGGACGCATATTTTTTAGGGGTGAATGAGAAGAAAGTGCTTCCCCTCAAGTAGTTGATTGAAGCACCTGTTGAATTAAACATCCGAGTCTTAGAGACTCATTTGGTGGAGTCCATGATGAACTAGCTTGTCAGCATCCCAGACAAGAGCACCAAACAAACCCTCTGCGTGATGCCACTTGGTCCTACGAAGAAGCCAACAAAGTGGGAAGATATTCAACATGGCGTGTTCTACATCATCAACAGTTAGCATAGCGTTGGTGCTAGCAGGATGATGATGGAGGATGATAGCGGGATTGACGAGACGACCCAAAAGGAGTTTGAGAAGTGGAACTGTTTTATTGTGTGGTCAAATGATGTTGAGAAGTTGCGGTCCATCTCTGCCTATTACAATCGCGTTAACTACTTTCAAGCAATACAACCGTCCTGGGCCACTAACATTCTCGGAGCAAGAACCGTATGGGTGAACATGGGTAGCCCAAAGAATCCAAAGGATGCGGTTGCTGTAGGAACAATCCAAATGGCCCAATGGAATAGAGAGTCATTGAAGCAAACAACAAAATTTAGGGTGAGTAATTCAGATCGGGTCGACTTGAACCGTAGTAGTAGTGGTGCCATCTTCAATGCGCAAGTGCCTATGAAGCATAGGACAACTAAACAATTGATTTTTTTGAATATTGTCTTCATTTATTCGAAGCCTGACACGTTGTTGAATAATGATATGCAAGAGTTTGACAAAGCGATGTATCAACGCTTTGCTATGATAGATGTGAACAAGAATCACATGCTATCAAAGAAGAAGGGGGCGGAAGATAAAATGAGACTTATAAACGAGCAGAAGATTATTACCGCACCTGCCCATGTATATAATTTGTGGAGTGAAGTCATCACCAACTCTATGCATGGAGAGCTCTTCGATCCAGACACACTCATGAAGTTCAACAAGAAAGAGAACTGGAAGTAGGAGAGCTGTGCTCTGAGTTGAGATTATTTCAAGCCATTGGGAAATCTCAACTATGATGACTTGGGGAAGTTGGCGAAGCACATTTTGAATCAGTCAGGAGTCAAATGCACCCTCAAGTATCCGAAGGTGACTATCAAAGCGATATCGTCGGTCCTCGATAGCTGTTATAGTACTAAGGAGTGGGTGGAGCGTCGAAAGCAAAAGCAACTGGTGAAGAGAGAGCTTCACCAAATTGACCTAGACCTTGGACTGTTCAACACCAACAACAAGCTTATAGTTGCCAACTAGAGGGAATTCAAGAGAACCCGTAGTATTACAAGTGCAACTTTGAACTTGTTTATAGAGGCCCAGTGAGGTTTTTTTTGCACAAGCAAAGCAAGTGAAGACAAGAAACAAAATGGCTGCAAAGATATCACCTTTAGTAGTAGAGTTTTTTAGAGTCTTCCTCGAGAAACGGAATCATTTTGTAGCTCCAACTGGCGTCACTTATCTTCAGCCCTACCAAATTTTGGAGAATAAGCATTTGTTGTGGCCATGCATGGCATGGACTAGCACTATGGCTAGGGAGGTGAAGTTGGGGGTTATAGACTTCAGAACTATCCTGGGCATATTGCATATGTCGAGAGGAATGAAGTTCTTAAGACTTTCCACATGCAATGCGCGGATTATTATCTGGCAAAGAACGAACGTTTGATGGATTTGCTAGTGAACAACGCTAAGGCACTCAAGAAAGTGCTACTCATGTTTCTTCAAAGCCCGAATAATGTGTACCAAGCAAGAATATATCCGGAGTTCATAGCTCCAGATACACCAGTGTACAAAGAAGCACAAAGATACAATGAGCTGCCTTTCAGAATGTACAATATGGAGCTCAGAATGGAATTCTACCTATGGGTTGTGAAGAAATTTTGTAATCCAAGGTCCAATGTCTTCTTTGTCTTTGCTGGTGGCAAATTGACGTGTGTTGCATTGGTAAGTGAAAGAATGCAATTCAGATCGGTTTGACCTAATCTGCACTATTGGACGTAATTTGTTTAGTTTCTCCAGCAATAAAATTTCATAGAGTGTCACCATTTATTATACTTCATGCTTATTCAAGTCGATTCAACCTGAAATGCAATAACCACGTAATTCTAAACTAGACATTGATGTGAACTCATTGCAAATGAGTTCTAGAAATGTAAACGCAGCAGTTCCAAACATCGAATCTGACTTGTGGAGTGACATTGCTATTCTAGCATTGAAGCTCATCAAAGACGATTTCCTGGACACCAAGTACCCTATTGATGCCACACAGTTTCCAACAGTGATGGGGTCATAGTCGACACTTTCTTCAACTAGGATGAGGACTAGGTCCACAATAGGGTCCCCGAGTAGTCGGGCAGAAAAGAAGAAGGCCGCAATCTATGATGAAGAAGAAGAAGACAATGATGAAGAGGAGGGCTCTAATGATGAAGTAGGTCTTGATGACATGCTGACACCAAGTCGATCCGCCTTCCAAGATCCACCACGGTCTTCTACCTCTTCAAAATGCCCGCGTTAGGAGGAGTGTGTGCTACTCTAGTAACTCCTTCCTCGAATACGTGCCTGACGAAGAAGAGGAAGGTGGACCCCATGAAGTCTATTGTAGAGACGTTAGCTTCTCTTATAAGGCAACATGAGAGTATGTGTCTAGACCAAGCAGAAGATAGGGCAGAGAATAGAAGGCTCTAGGAAGAGACAAATAGAAGGCTCTAGGAAGAGACGAATCGAAGGTTTGCTTCCATAACGGAAAGCATGATTATGGAACAGAAGTAGAACCGGGAAATGTGGCAGCAATATTTGAACAAAAATGAAGCCACGCTGATAGCATCCCTAGAGCCTGCCTCTACTTTGCAACAATGCCTAATTTAGAATCAAGCCATTGGATTAAATGACAATGTAGTGTCTATTCCGCAAGAGGCTACAACATTGCTTGCACCGCTTCCTAGTGGTACCGAAGAATCTGACCCTCCTCTTCCTACCAATGACACTGATGCAAGTCCATCTCTCCTGTCAGAGAAGATAGAAGCCACCGATTCAGAGGTTGTTGTGCACAAGGTGGCCGAAGTTACACTGAGAGATATGGAGGATGCCAGCACCGAGCCAAACTTGCTCGCGAAACCAGCCAATGTAGTACTCGAACTAGATACGATTCCCAGCGAAGGTTCACTAGTAGGTTCTGCTCAATAATCACTCAATGTCATTTGTTTGAACTCGACTCGAGCTGATTTGTATCATAGGGTGTTACATGTAGATATAGTGTAGGTTCAGGATTTTTGCAATATAGAGACATGTTCACCAATGAACTATGGAGTGTCGGAGTTTAAATTTTAATTGTATATATTCAAACTCAATTCCTGAGCCAGTAATATATAGCACTCACATAGAGTATCATTTCGTAAATCGTGAATCCTAGGGCCATAGAATTTGCCAATTGTCTCCACATCACTGTGTGCACCCACTGTACAAACACATCTTCTATCATTTCCTCTCTCTGTAATTGAAGATGAAGTCCATCGGAGCATGGCCCCTAGAGTTGAAGTGCAGAAAGTGGCTATCATTCAAGAACGGAAAGCAACAATACAGGATACCTTCACAATACCTTGCGGATCCTTTCAAAAACAGGTTAGCATTAGTCTTCTGTCTATTCACACTTCGATTCACTACAACAAAATAGGTGTTTTATGGCTACAAAAAATGACTGCAATGAGTCATAAAATCTCAAAATATGACTTAGGCAAAAAACACTATAGATGACGCGTGATATGACTAGATTTAGTCATTACTGACTAGTCAAATTTTTTATGAGTTATATTTGCAATCATTTGTATTGGGGATATCCTTAGCCATATATTGCATATGTAGCATATTTGTTGACTATCCTTGGAGTCTTGACTTTTCCTTGAACTGCCCAGGCAAAAGAAAAAAAAAATCTATGTGGCATATGATTCCACATAGTTATATTTTTGGTTGACGTGGAATATGACTACGTCAAGTTATATTTTGGTTCATGTGGCATATGACTCTCTGTAGTTATATTTTTGGTTAACATGAAAAATGACTCTCATGAGTTATATTTTTGGTTGATGTGAAAAATGACTGTAATGGGTCATATTTTTTGTTGATGTGGAATATGAACATCATGAGTCATATGCTCTACATGTTGATGTAAAAAGGACTCTAGGAAGTCATAATTTTTTATTGAAGTAGAATATGACCATCATGAGTCATAATTTTCTTGATGTGGAATATGACTAATGTAAGTCATATTTTAGCTCATGTAGTAGTTCACATGGAATATTACTTGTAATTTTATGATTGAATGTAGTCATAATTTTAAAAGTATAGAGTCACATTAATAACATGATTGTGAGCATTATATAACTACAATGAGTCATATTTTGGCTAAGATATATTATAAAATATGACTCAAACAAGTAATATTTGTAATTGGGGTGACTTGAGGTTTATAGTAGCTTTTGTTATAAACTACAATCACATTCCATACATTCTAAATTAACTTGAGCCGTTGCAATCATGCATCAACATAGTTTAGCAGTTGAATATATGACTCCATCCAATAAATACTGAGTATATATGATTTTTAAGATGTACAAGAGATAGTTATATTGAAGGAAGAAAATGCAAGAAAAAATGTGACTCTTTTCAATGACATTTATTAGTCACTAACACAAAACATATCACAATAACACTCTCTAAATGTATATTCCTACACATTCTAAGACTTATATTCCTTACAAAAATGTGAAGAAGTTGCTTCTCCAATGTTGTAAGTAGCCTCCGATAACTTCATTTCAGCTTTAAGTGCCTACATATACAATGAAGGAGATTAATTTTTAGTGAATGAACAATATAGCTCAACCTTCAAAGATTTAACGCAACAAAAAATATGAAACACAAGTTTAAAGTAAGAAAAATTCATAACCACTATATCTTTAGAAAACATAAATAAATAAGAATAAAAAACAACAATAGTGATAAAAGAAACAAGAAATAGAAGGTGGCAAGTGTTAAAAGATAATAATAAATAAGAAGTAAGAATTAAGGTGCCACAAAACAAAACAAGAGACACAACTTAAGATGTAATAAAATGCAATAAAGTGCAACAAATAACAAGAGAAAATAAGAACTAAGAGGCAACAAGAAGCAACAAGAAATATGATTTAAGATGCCATATATAACAAGAAGAAGAAAGAACTAAAATGCAACAAGAAGCAACTAAAAACACAATTTAAGATGCAATAAAATGCAATAAATAACAAAAAAAAAAGCAAGAATTAGGAAGAAACAAAAAACACAAGTTAAAATGAATAAAAAAGAAATTAAAAGTAACAATTAGGAAGCAACAAGAGACAAGAACTAGGAAGCAAGAATTTAGATGGGACAAGAAAAACTAGAAGCAATAATCAAGAACTAAGAAGCAAAAAAAGTAGAAACTAAGAAACAAAAATTATGATGTAACAAGAAAAAACTATAAGCAAAAATCAAGAATTAAGAAACAAAAGAAGTGGGAACTAAGAAACAAGAATTAAGAAGTAATAAGAAAAACTACAAACAAGAATCAAGAACTAAGAAGAAACAAAAATTAAGAACTACGAAGCAAGAATTAAGAGGTAACAAGAAGAAACTAGAAGCAAAGATCAAGATTAGAAAACCAGAGATCAAGAACTAAGAAGCAAATACAAGAACCAAGAAACAACAAAAAATAAGAACTAGGAAGCAAGAATTAAGAGGTACGAAGAAGAAACTAGAAGCAAAGATTAAGAACTAAAAAGAAACAAAAAGTAAGGACTAGGAGGCAAGAAGAACCAAGAGCTAAAAAACAACAAGAAGCAAAATGTAAGAAGCAACAAAAAACAAAGAAAAAGAAGCAAAAGAAATGGCAGCTAGGGTTTTAAAACCTTAGTCATGCGAGTCAATAAATATGACTATTATACTAAACAATTAAGTTTTTTAACAACAAAATTTGCTACAAAGTGGATGTATATTGCAATACAACTCTACAAAATGTATAAAGGGAAGTTACAAGGCCTTAAGCACCTATACTTATGGCAAAAAAAATCATGCATGAATCAAAGTATCTACGTCCATGTTCTAAGTATATAAGAGCAAAAGTATTTTATAAAGGCAATATTGAAAAATATCTTTGAATTTTTTAAAAGAGATTATGTTTTTATAGTCTATATCCTTGTAAAAACATTCAAACAACCATCTTTTAATTGCAATTCAACCATGTATATCATAGTGAGCCTCAATCTTCATATACATAATTCTATAACTTCTAAACAACCCTATAGAGATCTTTTATAAATACAGCTTATATGACATTGCGGAGAATCTTTCTAAAAAAGAGACAAACTTCAATACATGATATATATGAGTGTTAAAACTATATCCTTGAGATAAAACAAATACAACTATATTTTTTGTTGTTCGGCTTCAAATCTTAAGTTGGATATTTAAATATTGTTCAATGGGTATTCTAAGCAATGAACAATTTTTTTCTAATGATAAACTGTAAGTGATTCACATCTAAACTAAAACATACTCAAACTATAAAAATGTAAGGTTTTAGATGGTTTTGTCCAATCTAACTCAAAACTCAAGACTTCCAAATCCTAGTTGAGAAATTTTAAAATTTGTTAATTTAAGTTGTAGAACATTGCAAGCCTATTCTAAAATCGTAAAAATATTTATAAAGAAATGTTTTTAGCAAAAAAATATAGATGGATGAAGGTTTGTTTTTAATTTATCCTTCAAGATTTCATCCAACATTTTCTCTTAGCCTATAATTTTAAATTTATTCATACTTTCAAAATTGGATTCTAAATGTCACAAAATTTCAAGTTTCCTTTTTTACTTGAATTGGATGAACTTTGGTATTTTTTATCCAAAACTAATGCCACAGATTATCCAATTTTATCGCACTATATCTTCCATAATTTTTCTCTATTTTTTAAAGTGTGATATGTTATTGGAATCCTCTACAAATTAATGAAGTATTCTTGAATTCCAAATTGGATTTAATAAATTCTTAGAGGTTTGATTTAAAACCTTTAATTTCTAGCACAACTATAGTTTCTACAAGAAGAGAATAAACTAAGTGTTAAATTTAAGGACATGCCTTGGAATTTGTTTCCACAACATCCCTATTCTCCAACATGTATATTGTAATTGTATCATGAAGTCTACTTTAATCCATTTTTATTACACTTTTTGTGTTTTTGGATACAACTTAAATAACAACTTTTACAACAAGGAGTATAAATTGGATATATGATCTCATTCTTTTCTTTCAATATATTTCTTTCTATTTCCCCCTCTTGACTTTCTCCAAATTATTTTCAACATTTTTGTTTTTTTCCTTCATTTTTTGAAATAGTTTAAAATTGCAATCTTTGACTTCTATTATTATTAATTAATATCTAATTATTCCAAGAATCAAAAAATTGTAACGACATCAACCTCGTAAGTGGTAACTAAATATCTACTTAAGACTTGAAAAATTCATTTGATCAACTATGTGTATTATAATCAACAATCTTTGTTTAATACATAGTCAAATCCCTATAAGAGTATAAGGGGGTCATATTAATCTCCTAACCATGTCTAAAGCTTGGAGTAACAACTTGGAACCTATGCTTCTTCTTCAAACACTTAGAGACTATCAACACAAATCGCACTCCTCACTTATTCTTGCTCCATGGCCACTCAAGCATGAATTTTTCTCACACTCTTCTTTCTTCTCTTTGGATTAGATTTTTTCCCAATCTTCAAGTAATTTTTCTAAACTCTACAACCTTCAATGTACATCACTAATTTAAATGCATTAGATTTCACTTTGCATTAGCCATCACAATCAATTAACATAATTAGCAAATTCCATAGTAAATTCCACAACAAATTCCAATAGTAAATAAAGGCAGGCCCGATTTCTATCTTGGATTCTCAAGCTTAGTCCTACCTTGGTGCTTTGGTTTGTCCATAGGCTTTTATTTTTCTCTAATTTTTTCTTAAATACTCATATAAAAATTGATTATCTTCTATTATTAATTGTTTTCTTCCTCTCTATTCCTTTTCTAATTCCTATAAAAATTTTAAATATATTAATTGAAATATAAACATGTGCCATCCCAAATTATTTGGACATTAATTCTGTAATAGACACATCATACAAAAGAAAAGAATTTTTTTTAATAGGTATTAAACAAAGTCATCCCAAGGAATGGCCTCTAGGGGCAAAATATAGAAGACCCATCTTAGATTGCCAACCTTTTCTTGAGGCTCCCACCAAAGAAAAAGAAATAACTACCAAAGAAATGTGTCTACAAAATATGACTAACTCAAAAATAGGACTACCAAATATGACTAAAGTGAAATTATGATTGGCAAATATGATTTAGTACTCTCTAAATATATTTCCTACCCAAATTTTCTTCAAGCTGCCCATAAGAAAAAAAAAAATGTGACTATCATAAAAATATAACTACAAAATATGACTGATGTAAAAATATGACTAATAAATATGATTAACTCAAAAACATGATTGCAAAATATGACTGATGCAAAAATATGACTAATAAATATGACTAACTCAAAAATATGACTAAAGTGAAATTATGACTAGCAAATATGTTTTAGTACTCTCCAAATATAATCCGTGCCCAAAAGAAAAAAAATGTGACTATTATAAAAATATGACTAGAAAATATAACTGACTCAAAAATATGACTAGAAAATA
The DNA here is from genome assembly GCA_963920665.1 of Straminergon stramineum. NCBI lineage: Eukaryota > Viridiplantae > Streptophyta > Bryopsida > Hypnales > Calliergonaceae > Straminergon > Straminergon stramineum. Next base: position 381,422 of record OY987273.1, read on the forward strand.
TAACTGACTCAAAAATATGACTACAAAGTATGACTAAAGTGAAATTATGACTAGCAAATATGATTTAGCAATCTCCAAATATAATCCCCATCCAAATTTTCTTCAATCTGCCCAAAAGAAAAAAAATGTGACTATCATAAGAATATGACTATAAAATATGACTGACTCAAAAATATGACTAATAAATATGACTAAAGTGAAATTATGACTAACAAATATGATTTAGCACTCTCCAAATATATTTCCCACTGAAATTTTCTTCAAGCTGCCAAAAGAAAAAAATGTGACTATTATAAAAATATGACTACAAAATATGACTAATGCAAAAATATGACTAATAAATATAACTGTGCGTTCCCTAAACATGTTTCCTATGAAGCTCTATGAAGTATTTTGGAGTTCCCAACGAACATATACTATACGCCTGCAATGTACAAGGCCAAAACATGACTAGCAGTCATATTTGTAGTCATATTTTTTTTCAAAGAGTTGGCCACCAAAAATATGACTACGAATAGTCGCCAATCATCCTCAATCATATTTTTGTAGTCATAAAACACCCGTTTTCTTGTAGTGATTGGTCCTTGTGTGTATTCCCGTTGTCCTCTACTATTTGTACTTCTTGGTGAGCACCAATTTCTATGTGATTTCGTTGTACGTTTGGAATGAGATAGTATAGCATTATAACTACCTACGCATTCGCTTGTTTGATAGCAAGAATCTGGTCCTCCATCTGGTCATGGAGGAACTTCGGAGGACGTCAATTGGCCATTCAGGTCTAGGGGGGCAGAGAAGTGGATGAATGTTATCCTCGATCTAAATGGCATTCTATGTGTTTGCAAAGATTGGAAGTCCAAGGGGGCGCATAAACACTTCAGAGACTCCTCAGGATGGCACTCAGCCATAGAACCCGCTTTAGTGGGACCAAAGGCTGTGTGGGTGAGACCCACTTGCTTCGATTTCTTCTCGGAGCTAGGAAAAATTGCAGTGATATTGATGTGGAGTTCTATGAAAAAGTCCACCACTGAGATGATTTGCGAATATCTTTTTCGAGGCTTAGTGGGACCTTTTCTTATTTTTGGACAAGACTCTTGTCAAACTATTAAGAGCAGAGACAGAGCCGGAAGGTTGCCTTCCTTTGAAGGAGCTAGGGACAGATAAAGACTTGTTCTTGAAAAATCTAGATATGTTATTCAATGGCTCAAGAGGAAGCTTCAGTGTGAACAATACTGTCATTGTGGACGACAACCCAATAAAACATATAATGAACAAGTTTGATAATGTCATTCTGCCAGACTCTTGGAGTTATAGGGGAAATGGTCCAAGGGATACTTTTCTACTTGAAGTATTGCTTCCTTGGTTTAAGTGTCTACATGTCGCTCGCGATCAAGGGTTGAAGTCATTCAGGGAAAATGGTCCAAGAAGAATTGGGTGGCGAATGCTATGCGATGAAAGGAATCGAAAAGAATACAACAAGCTCATGGATGTAGTTCATGCGTCTTCTAGTGTAAATTAGGTTAGCTCCTAAAGAGCTCAATTCAGATTGGCATGATTTCATTAAACTTTCATTTCAGCTCGACACGACCTGAATTCTACATATTTGTTAACATGGTTATGAATGAAATTGTTTCTTGGTTTCACGGATGCAAGAGTGTTCCTGCATTTACATTGGTTTGGCATTAGTCCTTTGATACATGTCCGAGCAAACTCAGGCATGTTGTGTTCTTTGTTTTTACGCATTTGGATAGACCTTTGTTTTAATTTCAGTTCTTATCAAGTAATTGGCACTCCGACGACCCATGTCCTAGGAAGTAGACTTGCTTGCATAGCGTCCGCGAACTCCATCTGGGACTACGGGCAGTACTTAATCCTTAGTACTGGAAACTTCTTGGGATTAGCAGCTATTGCGAATTCCACGATGGACTTCTCATCGAAGCCCGTCAAGGATGGTGTGGTTGACAGCCCTTCTAGTGGAAGGAAACGACATCCACTCTCATGCTCCCCATCTCCATTGCGATCTATGGGCCATCCTACCTCAGTGACACCCTCCGACAAAGTCCCTCAGAGGAAGCTTTATGAGGACTTGGGATGTCAATTCGCTCCAGCAGTGTTGAAGTTTGAGGTTCCATCTACAACACACCATTCACTCCCCAATATAGCACCTTGGATTCTACGACACCATGCACTATCTGAAGGGGGGCAAATGAAGCGGTCGCACGATGGAGTATCTTGCAGTTGCTACTCAACTCCAATTTAAAATGCATGGGAGCAGAAGTCATTGGGGGCGCAACGGCGGGACTATTGGTGTAAGTATAAGAAGATGGAAACAGGGTATAGTCGAGGACCAGAGATTTTGAAGGCAGTTTTAGGAAATCAAGAGCAAGTCACACTCATGATAGTTGTCTATATGACAAATTTTGTTTTTGTAAATGAATGATAGCAATGATAGATACTACATAGAACCCTATGTAGGATACAAGGATGGCTTCCTTCATGGGATCGTATACCCTAAATCTAGGAAAAAACTTTGTACATTGTTGCAATCCTCATACTCAAGGACATGATGTTAGAGACTATGTTGAAGGCATTTGCACCAATGAATGCAATCCTTGATCTATTACAAACTGGGTATTCAAATTAAAGTACCTCATCTTTGTCGGCTGTAGCAGTCTTACAAGTAGATTACTTGTGAACATGAGGGCATGGTAATTGAATAATGAAGCGGATGTTGAACTTTGACTGGATCTAGGCAAGGAAGTTGTAGAATTAGAAATATGCAGGCGTCGCTGTAAGAATTTTCATAAACGGCAATCTAAAGAAGACTATGAGGATTTCAATTTATGAGAATGCTCAGTGGCGTCTGGATATTTGTTTTTCTACAACTTCCTTGCTTAGATCCTGCCAAATCCTCATCATGCACTTCATTCTTCAATCACCATGTGCTTGTCTTCTCAAGCAATCTACTTACAATGTCTAACACGTTTGATGGAGATGAAGAACTTAGTTGCTAGGAATGTAACTTACAATAGGCCATGTGTGTACAAGGATTTGTTGATAACATACCTATAACACATAGTTATTTGCTTATGATGTTTCATTTATTGGATTACAATTCACATTTATTGCATGATGTTTTGAAATTTTGTATTTCTTCAGAAGTTTTGTATGTGATTGTTGTGCTTTCTAGTGTTAAGGGACCACGGATTCTTTTCACATTTACAATAAATAGAACTTTTAAAACTCTTCTTTCATTGGAAAACTCCCATTTTGATGAATATGATGTTGAGACGAAAACTTGGTATGGGTTTAATTAGTACAAGATAGAATGATTATAGTAGTGAATTTTCAAAGTTTTTGGCTAAGCAAAAGGAATTAGAACCTTTTTAACTTAGGTATTATCACTAGAAGAAAATAGGGTCAATTTCAACACAATCAACCTAATGTAAAATGGAGTTTTCTACTCAAAAACATAGAAACTTCATTGGCCAAAACGTATTTTTCAGAAAAAAAATTAAGAATTCGGCCCTTGCAAAGGAGGGGTATGCTATTAGTGATTGTAAAGACGAGAGGTAGAAACAAGTACTAGAATTCTTCATTCCAATCTTCTATCTGGAGAAGCCTACTTGAATTATGGTTACGGTGGCCAACACCATCTTTTGGGGCAATGGAGGGTAGATTGGTACATTGGGGGAGGGTTATCATGGGAGTGGTATTCAAACTCATTGCTTAAGTAGGAAAGGCCAAGACCAGTCCTTACCTGTTCCACCTCTATAACCAGTCAAAACTTTTGAGTAGTGTGGAAATGATGGAGTATAATACCGAATCTACTATCTTAGAGTGTGGCCTCACGAGCGAAGGTGAGGTGGAGTAGCCGAAATTTGAAGAAGAAGAAGCTGAAGAGGAGGAGTCGTTGGTGGATCGCAAGAGAAGAAAATCCACCAATCTATCTTCACGAGGGAAGCTCCCTATTCCAAAGAATGTTCTAAAGAAGTAGACGAGAAGTATTTTAGCGTTCTTCAAGATCAGAATTGATTGGATATTGCAAGTGCACGAGCACCATGACCACACGGTGGAACTCGTGATTGCAATCAACAAGGAGCTTAAGGTTGAGCTAGAGAATGTCCTGGATGAAGTGAAGTGTCTGCCTAAACCAGATGAATTGGAACAGAAGGGCGAGCAAATCTGAAACTTAGAAAAGGAATGGGATAACCTCCAATCCCAATTGAACTAGGCAAATGGAGAACTTGCAGTGTCGAAGCAGAGATAGAGGGAGGCCCTATAGCTCATCAAAAACTTGTCTAGCTTAGTGGAGAGACTAGTGGAAGTCATCAACAAAGCCATACTTTTCCAGGATCGATTGATTAAGGAAGGGCATCTAACCAAATCGAAGATAGTAACAATCTTGAATGATTTTTTAGCCCGAATGGAATTTGTATTGAAGGAGATGCAACAACTATTGGGACGCACTGATCCGGATCGAGTTATGGACTTCACTCTAGGGTTGTCCTGGCCGTACGTCTACGGTAGAATCGCATTCAAAAATTAGACATCCGAACGCTTGGACATCCGATTTCGAGGGACGTGGTGGACGCAATCGGAAATTGCCCAATCGCCGTCCAGAGGGTGGGTGGATGGAGCAGACAGGGCAGACGAGGTGGATGGGTGGATGGCAAATGAGCGGACGGCGGATGGGGCGGACAATTGACCTGTTGAGCGGACAACCATCTTCTCTCTCAATTTGCGGCTTCATTTTTTGGAATTTTTGGGCAAGAAATTTACCATAAGAAAGGTCTTCAAAATACCTTTCTAATGGTATATTACACGGCCAAAAATTCCAAAAAAAGAAGCCACAAATGGCAAGAAAAGATGGTTGTCTAACCATCCACCCTATAGGTTGGCCATCCACCCATCCACCCATTCACTTCTTTAACAATATATTGGATTCCCCAAAATATAAATCCACCTCTAAAAACTAGTATTCAATACTACACGCATCCAATGTAACATTAATGATTGAACGGGTAATTTAAGGTATTTTCTTATTCATTCAAACTACCAATCTAAAAGCTAAACCCTAAACCCTAAACCCTATATTGTAAATCTTATATGAATTACTATAAGCATTAGTGCATTGTATACATTATTTTTGATCTTCCATCACTTTTGTATGTGATTATCAAAATGTACTACAAAAATATACCTCATGGACTTATTTATTTATAGTAATTACTAATGTTTTTTTAATTTTTATGGTGTGCAGCATTAAATGTTATGTACCACTATACAAATGTGAATTGTGAAGTATTTCATTATTACCTAAAGTGTTTATTTAAGTTTAGTTGTAAGATGCATTGATAGTTGAAACCACCAAGGTATGCATAGTACTAGCAATTGTATTATTTTATTAGAGAATGTTATTAGAAAAATACTTTAAGCACATTATTGTAATTCAATGTGTTTTTATGTAGCTCAAGTTCAACATGTATTATTATAAGTGCATCTAATAGTGGCATCTAAAAAACAAATAAAATGTTATATTTTAGATTCTTGTATAATGTCACCATGTGAAATAGGTACTTTCAAAATATATGGTTTTATTTTAGTAGATTGCACTTTATTGTATTAAAGTTACAAGACAACCATATATTTTTTCATTGAATATGATACATTTGTATAGTGGTACATAATATTTGATGCCGCACACCATAAAAATTAAAAAAACATTAGTAATTACTATAAATAAATAAGTCCATGAGGTATATTTTTGTAGTACATTTTAATAATCACATGCAAAAATGATGGAAGATCAAAAATAATGTACACAATGCACTAATGCTTATAGTAATTCATGTAAGATTTACAATATAGGGTTTCGGGTTTAGATTGGCGATTTGAATGAATAGGAGAATACCTTAAATTACCCTTTCAATAATTAATGTTACATTGGATGCTTGCAGTATTGAATACTAGTCTTTAGAAGTGGATTTATATTTTGGAGAATCCAATATATTATTAAAGAGGCAAATGGGCGTCCAACCATATTCTCTCGCAATTTGCGACTTCGTCTTTCTAATGGTATATATTACACATCCAAATATTCCAAAAGATGAAGCTACAAATTCCGAGAGAAGATGGCTATCCGCTCGTCCGCAAAGCAAACGGCTTGGCGGATGGGTGAACAGCCAACCTGTTCGGTGGATAGACGGTTGGCCATCTTCTTTTGCAATTTGTGATTGAAGTTTTTTATTTTGGGGGGGTGTAATATACCATTGGAAAGGTTTTTCAAAGACCTTTCCAATGGTATATTACAAGCCCAAAAATCCGAAAAACAAAGCCGCAAATGACGATTGAAGTAGGTTGTCCGCCCGTCCGCCAAGCGGGCAAACAAGCGAATAGGTAGACAAGCGGATGGCCAACTAGTTGGTTGTATAGGCAAACAACCATCATCTCTTGCAATTTGCAGCTTTGACTTTTGGAATTCCGGGGCGTGTAATATACCATTGGAAAGGTATTTCGAATACCTTTCCAACGGTATATTAGACTTCCAAAAATTCCAAAAATTGAAGTCGCAATCGGCGATTGAAGTTAGCTATCCGCCCCATCCATCGTCCGCCCCATCTGCTTATCTAATGGATGGGGTTAGACTCTTACTTTCTATGTCCTCTGACATCCAGGAAGTGGTGAACGTGGATGTTGGACGTTCGTGCATCCCTGCTTCACGTAGTTTCTAGAACTTCCCTTTGTGACGGGAACCCTGATAAAGCAAACTCCATTGATTCCACTACAACCACGATTGGAAGGGTTGAGAGATGCCCTCCATCAATCTACGGAGCCCTTCTTAAGTCAAGTTCAGAAGGTCATACGACAAAGTGGGAATACAATACCAGAGCCAACGAAACAACTGAGTGTATTAAGACGTGTAGTACCCCTAAGAGTTTCCGCCTCGCCAACTCTTCCAACCATCTGGCTCATTGTGAAGGATGCTTTCCGAACACCTCGATAACCAATCCGGAGTGATCTAATAGACTGGATGGGAGGCATAACGAATCTGGCCCAGACCCATCTAAAAAGCTTTGAGCATATGTACCAACCCCAATCAAGGAAGGAGAGGACGACCATTGTGTTGGATGAGACATCTCTAGTAGAGGAGGAGGAAGAGGAGGAGGTCCAACTCATTGGGAAGTCTAACAAAGAAGAGTACCAAACCAATACGGAAACATACAAAGAGGAAGAGGAAGACAAAGATTCATCGCCAGAGATCCAAAAGATTCAGACCCGACAACGGTCAAGAAGACTCTAGCAAGGGCACCCATCTGGACTCTAGCAAGTCAAGGTGGTAGTAGTCAAAAGAAGGCAAGGAGGGTGAAGTAGATAGGAATTTTAGTTAGTTAGGATTTGAATTTTAGATCTAAACCATGTTTCCAAGCGTGGGCCTGGATTTTGGATTTTTAGGATCTACCTACTTCTTGAGTTTCTCAAGAGGTCTGTGGTTGGTCCCCTGAATTTTCGGATGGCTTTTTGCCTTTTAGTTTTTGAGTTTTAAGGGAGGGCAAGTTTGTTGCCTTCTCATTCCATCCTAGTGCTATAGTTGTTATTTTGTTCTTCTTTCTTTAATCTGAGTGTCACAAGACATAATCTCAGAATCCAATGGATTTGTATAAAATAGGTCTATAATAGTATGGAATTTTTCAAAATTTCCTATAGGAAAACAGAGTTAGAATCCTCTTAGCCTAAACATTGCATTAAGGCTGAGAGGATGATCTAGGTGTTCCGTAAAGGGATCCAGGATGGATCCAGATTCCGGAAACCCGGATAGCGACAACCTATAGTCTAGAGTTCCGGTCTAGGAATCTAGAGAACTGTTACAAGTAAATGGTCCACTCTTGGAATGGTCGGTAGGATGACAGGTACATAACCCCCGCCACTCCCATTTTTTCTTCCTCTTTCTTCCGTAGTGGTTTTGCGCTTGTATAGTTGCGTAAAGGAATGGTGAATTAATGATCGTTTCAACAATTTAGTTAGTTCTGTTTTACGATGGTAGAGGAAGATATCCGTAAACCATTAGTTATAGCACGCATGGTTTATTTGACCATTCCGAAAAGACTGAAGGACCGGTCGCAATGAGAAGATGACTTGAGCACAATAGGGTGTGTTGGTGTGTTCCTTAGGCCATGGACTGTAAAGAATGACTGGATGATTCAGGAGCTCGTCCAAGGAACTCTAAATCAATATGAGCTAACAATGAGGGGGCAATCCGGAACCTGGACAGAGGAGGTTTGGGCAAAGGTATACGGATTCCCTAAGAAGGGATCCGGATTAGCCTCTTGAACAGATAAGTTTGCGGTAGGGAAGTTTAGAAATGCAATCCATTCTAAGGAAGGTTACACCATTAGTGATTGTCTAGATGGGAGGTAGAAGCAGGTCTTAGAGTTCCTTATTCTGATCTTGTGTTTGGAAAAGCCTACCTGGATTATGGTTACGGTAGCCAACACCATTTCTGGTGCAATGGAAGGTAGACTGGTCAACTGGGGCAAGTCATTAGAGTAGTGGTCTCCAAGCTTGCCGCCAATGTAGGAAAGGCTAAGACCAACCCAATCGGTCCTTACTAGTTCCACCTCTACCACTATGCAGAACTTTTGAGTGACGCAAAAATGGTAGAGTACAACACCGGATCCACAATCCTACATTACGGCCTCACGAACAAAGTGGAGGTAGAGGAGCCGACATTCGAAGAAGAGGAAGAGACGAAAAAGGAGGAGTAGTTCATAGATTGGAGACGAAGGAAATCTACCGATCCGGCATCACAAGGGAAACTCCTTGTTTTGGAGAAGCCAAAGGAAGACATGTTTGGGTTCTTTGAAACCGGATTCAATTGGGTGCTCCAAGCACAAGAGTACCACAAGACTTTGGCAGACTTTCTTAGAAGGATCAACAAGGAGTTGAAGGTCGAGCCACAAGAGATACTTGACGCGGTGAAGAAACTTCCGAATCCGAAAGAGTTGGGACGGAAGGAGAAACAAATTGAGAATCTGGAGAAGGAGAATACTAATCTTCAAGTCAGGTTGAGTTGGGTAGAAGGAGAGTTAGCCACAACAAGGTAGAGGGAGAAGGAAGCTCTACAACTCGTCAAGAACCTATCCAATCTGGTAGATAGACCCGTAGAGCTCATCGTTAAGGCCTGCCTCATTCAGAACCAACTAATAAAGGAAGGACATCTCACTGGATCCAAGGTAGTCTGGATCTTGGTCGACTTCTCATCAAGGATGGATTCCATGTTGAAGGAGATGCACCAACTCTTAGGATGGGTTGATCCAGACCATGTCATGGATTTTTTTCCCACTTTCCGGAAATCCACTTTGACATGAAAACTCCAGTGAAGTTAATGACATCACTACCACATCTGTCATGATCGGAAGTTCCTACGGAGACTTTCTAGCATTCAATTGAACCCTTCTCAACTCAATTGGAGAAGACCATCTAGAGAAGCATGAAGATAGTTCAAGAGCCAACCAAACAACCGAACGCAACACAAGAACTGGCGCCACCAGAAGTTACCATCTCGCCACCAATTCCGATGATCCATGTTCCTGAGAAGGAACCATTTTAGATACCCAAGTTGCTTATTCGGAGTGACCTGGTGGACCGGATTGGAGGATTGAAGAATCTGGCCCGGACTCATCTAAAAAGCTTCAAGCACATGTAGCATCCTCAACCAAGGCAGGAGAGGACCACCATCATTCTGGATGAGACCTCTCCAAAAGAAGAAGATGAGAGGGAGGTCATTCAGATTGAGAAATCTGAAGAAGAGGAGTACCAAACCGGATCAGAGGAGGAAGAAGAGGAAGAAGACATAGAAGAGAAAGACTCACCTCTGGAAATTTGAAAGATCCAAACCCGAGCAACATTGAGGACAACTTCGGTGAAGGCAACTCCAAAAGTGACTCTGAGGGCATCCATCCAGGCACCATCAAGTCAAGGCGGGAGCAATCAGAAGAAGGCGCGTAAGGTGAAGTAGTTAGGGTTTTAGTTAGTTAGGATTTGAATTTTGAATTTGATCTGGGTTTCCAAGCGTGGGCCTAGGTTCCAGATTTTTAGGATCTGACTTTCCGGGTTTCTCGGAGAGTTTGTGATTGGTCACTTGGATTTCCGAGTGGCTTTTTGCCTTTGGGGTTTTGAGTTTTAAGGGAGGTCAAGTCTACTATCCATTCATTCCATCCTAGTGCATATAGTTGGTATCTTGTCATCCTTTCTTTAATCTGAGCTACCAAGTGGACATTCAAGAATTGATTTGTCGTATATCCAGCTTTCCTATGTTTGCTTGTGAAAGCATTGAAGTATAAGACAGAGGAAGAGGAAAGGAGGAATCTAGATCTGAGGTGATTAGATCTGATTTGGGAGGGAACGTTTGTAACTTAGTTTAGGCTTGTGAATACAGTCTTGTGCGCAGTGCCTTTAAAATACTGGAACGGAAATCCGGCAAGGAGTGGCATGGATGCGAGTCTGGAATACCACGGAGGGTTCTATGTGGAGATAAGCAACCGCCAGCGGAAAAATCCCCATCCTATTCTTCCCGAAAGGTCTGTCAAATCCTAGGATCAATCTAGTGAATGACTAACAATCCCCCATTGGTTCCGACTTTTGTTGATTTGTCGTTGTAGATCTTGTTACGGCTCTGAGTGACTTGGGCTTTTGGATTAGCCATCTAGAAAGTTGTGAAAGTGTTTCTTGGTCTGATCTAGTGCAACATTTGGTCTAAGTGTGTTTTGTGTAGTTTAGAGAGAGAAGAGAGTGTGAGGAATATGAGTGGTGAGTCCCTACCCTTGTACAAGATCAAAGGCGGACCCTTTGAGGATAAAATAGAGGCACCAAAACCAATGTGTGTGAGAAGTGATGGATCTGGATTCCGAAAAGGAGTGGATTTGGATTGGATTTCGGAAAGATAGTAATCCGGAAAAGAGAGAAAAGAGATGAAGAGAGAGCTTAAGTTGGTAATACGGATAATCTTGACTTGCAGCAACAGTCTAGAATCCCTTGGGACAATATTTCGAGTTATTTTACGACATTTTGGTGTTGTAATGGTACTAAGCTCCCCTACATGTACGACACTGAGCCACCAAGTGGATATTTAAGAATTGATTTGTGTATATCCAGCTTTATTTTGTCTACTTGTGAGAGCGTTGAAGTGTAAAAGGGAGAGGAAAGGAGGAATCCAGATCTTAGGTAACTAGATCTAATTTGGAGGGAATGTTTGTGACGTAGTTTAGGCTTGTGAATATGGTCTTGTACGTAATGCCTTTAAAACACTAGAAAGGAAATCCAACAAAGAATGGTTTGGGTGCGAGTCTAGAATACTAGGGAGGGTTCTGTGCAAAGATAAACAACTGGTAGTGGAAAAATCCCCACTCCACTCTCCGGAAGGTCTTCCATCCCTAGGATGAAGTCAAGTGAATGACTAACAATCCCCCATCGATCCAGTTTTTGTTGATCTGTCATTGTAGTGGAAAGGGTTGGTTATGACTTTGAGTGACTTACCTTCTGAACTGGCCATCTGGGAAGTTGTGAGGGTACTTCCATGCCTAACCTATTACAATACATGGTTATGGGAGTTTTGTATAGTTAGAAAGAGAAGAGAGTGTGAGGAAAACAAGTGGTGAGTCCCTACCCTTCTACAAGATCAAAAGTGGACCCTCTAAGGGTAAAATAGAGGAATAGAAAGTCAATGTGTTTGAGAGAAGATGGAACCAGTTTCAGGAAAGGAGTGGATCCAAATTGGATTCTAGAAAGATAGAGATCCGGAAGAGAGAAAGGAAGTAGAAGGATTGGTTAAGTTGTTAATATGGATAATCTCATCTTGTAGCAACATACTAGAATCCCCTAGGACAATATTTCGAGTCATTTTACGACGTTTTGGTGTTGTAAGGATACTTACGCTCCTACGAGTGTATGTCAAGGGGTTTTACTATAAAATACAATTTGGTTGTTATTTGAAGATCAGCCATGCATAGAAGCATTTAAAAGTATTGGGTTCTATAGAGTACTTTAAGAAGCGTTACTATTTCTTAATGCGACAATTTTTTTGAGTATGAGCAAGTCAAGATAGTAACGACAAAACTATATAGGAAGAAGTCGTTGTACATGCACAACAAGCATTACATTCATCTTGCAAGTGAGGAAAAGAGAAGGTGAGCACACTACTAATTAGGTCTTGTTTTGGTGCTCTCTCGTTGGACATTTTGAAAATCTATAGCGATTTATGAGAGACTAGAATGTTAGTTTTGAAGCAATTATAAAGAAACTAAAGTGCTATTTCCAAATTTGAAATACCTTGTCATCATTGGAGGAAAGAGTTCATAACTACTACATAGTTTTGAAGTTCAAACTTAGGTGCACAGCTTGATTTCAATGGAGGTGACATGTGTTATGAGTGTCGAATATAGGTGTGCATGAGTTTCTGTAATGTGAGTTGTTCCATGGATAGTAATTAGTGCACTTTTACTATGAAAGAAGTAACAGAAGACGTGGTAATCCTTCAACATAATTTTTGAGGACTTTTTTGATTGGAGGTCTAATGATGAGAAACATATCAGAAAGAGGCACCACAATTCTTATAACAAACACCTCATTTGCACAAGCAATAATTTGCATTATTTTCATCAACAACTTCAATAGGCCTTTGTTATAAAGTTCAGTTCAAATAGTGCAACTTTGACTCTAGTTTTCATGTGACTTGTACAAAAAATCAGTGGAGCGACTTGCCTTCAAACGATATAACAGAAGGTCCCAAAACTGGCAATGGCGGAGTTCTCTACGCACCATGAAACCTGTCACTTTTGAAGTTCATTGAAAACGTTCTGATGTCAATTCCTTCAAATTGTTGCACACTAAGTGGGCATCTATTGCTAGCATCTCTTTCTTGAACTTTCAAGTGCTCATGTTCATTTTTCTTATTACACTAGCGTTAATGCCTTGGTGGCAGTACGTGGATTGCTTTGCAAATGGTCATGATGCCACAGTGGAAGGCTGCTAGTCATCTCTAGGAAGTGCATAGCAAATTTCAGTATGTTGAGCCTCGTGGCGTTGATTATATAGTACGAAAAATGAGGTTGAGGTCAACATTGCTTCAATTGCAATTCTAAAGAATCCAAGGTATTTGAACTATCATTTGGATTGCCCATGTTTGTACTCAAAAGAGCTAAGCACTTGTTTGTATTATAGTTGTTCATTAGTGCGTGAAAGCTTGGAATTATTCACCACACCTGAAACACTCATATGTTTGTGGTTTTTATGCGGCAATGAAACATTGGCAATACAATGCTTGAATTCCATCAGGAAGGATTTGAAGTATTTGAAACATTGTATTGAAACATTCAGATGGTCAATACTTGTACACTGAGGTGCTTGAGCTTTCAATTATAGGTACAAGTGCATCAAATGTCACATAAATGTAGTGGTCATTTCGAATCCTAGTGCCTCTATCAAGGGATACATACAATGCAATTGAACATGTTCTAATGAGGAATGGTTGTGCCAACACATCGTAGAACTTCTGAATTATACAATTTGCCTTCATTTTTGTTTGAATAATGTGTATGTGCTTTATTGTTCTAAGTACCATCAAACATATTTACCAAGTAATGCTTGCATACAATGGTAGAGCATGTTAGCATTTTGAAGATGAAGCTAGCAAGGTTTCTTGTAGGGGAACATGTGGAACAACATTCAAGCATACTTTCTGACTATGGGATGTACATGCTTTGCAAAACATGAATTAGAAAAGCTGGTATTCCATGCCAAAGAGTCATGAGACCACACAATAGTCTAGAAGAAATCTTTGCTTACAATGCCATTCAGGATGTCCTCATGAACAAGTCTTGGAATGTGTAGTTTGCATCACTGTAACATAGACTTGATCATTCGCCTTTCTAGAGTTGAAGGTCCATTCGAACATGTGTTGCACTATCTAATGTTATATCTATCACTGGCTTGGACATCCACACTTTCCAATTGTATGTCCACTTTAAATTTTGGATGCATTGCCTCATGTGTAGTGTAACATTGTTACAAACATGCACTTCCTTCAATAACCATGCTTTCTAAGACAATGGTATATGGATGTTCATGCCATTTGTAACATTGCATTCAACAATGTAACCAAATAAGAATAGAAGTTTAAAATTACATTCGTTGTATTGGAGGTTATATGATATGCTCAATTGTACAAGGCATGCTCATTCTGATGTCTAGGTCTATGTAATCGACAACATGGAAAAAGTGTATTTGATCCTTTTGTTGAATGCAACATTTTGCATGGCATACTGAAGAGATGCACAATTCTATATCAATGTTTAAATTGATGTTTCTATGAACGTACCAAAGTGAACATAGATTCCACAACTTACGTGGTGGCAAAAACATCTACTCATAAATTGCAAGTGCTATTGTGAACATAGAGTAGGAAAGTTGGAGAAGACTATTGATACATTTCCACATCAGCAATGATGTTTTAGAAAACAAAGTCATCCACAGTTGCATAAACGCCCAAATGTCCAGCGTCTACATCCGCCACTTTCTGGATGTTCGGGGACATAGAAACTAAGAGTCAGACCCCGTCCACTGGACAAGCGAACAAGGCGGACGGGCCGATGGGGCAAACAAGCCGAAATTTGCTCTAAATTGAACAAGAAGTCAACATTTTCATAAGTTGAACCAATTTCTTTTAAATTAAAAATGTACAAATTGTAACTAGACATGTTAGAAATCATATAGGAAAAGAAAACATAATAATATCACTTACAAATTGAAAGATTATAATCTTTGATCATGAGGGTGTAAAACCCATGAAAATTTTTCAATTCACTTTTTGCATGTCAACTCTAAAAAGTTGGTCACTAAAAAATATGAGGTTATAGGCCCTAGCATGCACAACCCCAATCAATTTACGGTTTTTCAAAATCTATTCTACAATTTATTTAAATGAATTTCTCATGTGATTTACTGATTTTGCCTCCAAGATCAAGTGTATTTGAGGCTCATTTCCAAGAGCCTTCAACACTACAGGAAGTCAAGATTGCAATGGGCATCCTTGCATAAAATCTTCAATAGAAAAATCATAATCCTTTATTTTTCAGATCAACTTTTTGATCCTAAAACTAGACTTAAAAAAAAATACTCCAAAAATATAAACTAATAATAATAGCAATTTGGTTGGGTTTTATTGAACTTCAAAGTTTTTGAAACACCATACTCTGGTCCCTTGGGCATTTAGGGGTTAAAGAGGAGAATTGACTTGAGGGTCTACAAAAAAAATAAAAAAATAAAAAAATCATCTTTCATGAAGATGCTATAAGTCCTCAAAAAATGCCTATAACTTCCTCATAAGGAGTCTAAATTAAATGAATTAAAGCTTTTCAAATCAACAAAAGTATATTCTCTGCAATAAAAGATTGTATTTTCCCACTTCAGAGATTTTCAAATTTGTTTTTCTTGCTTTTGTCCCCTATTTGGAGCTTTTTGGCTAATTTGGTCATAACTTTTGGTTCGAGGCATTGATTGTGGAAAAGATTATATTCCCACAAAGCTTATGAATTTTTCTATCTTTACAAAATTATTAGAAATTTACGATAAGAAATGAAAAATGAAAATTCATCTTGTACGTCGTTACATGCCTACCTAAAATTTTGTAATTCCATTTGAAGTACAACTTCCACAAATTGTAACCAAAAATGGACTTAATTGAGGTCATGGAAACCGCCCCAATTCACCAAAGCTCATTTTAACACCAAGGGGACTATAGTTTTTCAAAGGCTAATTTGAATTCAACTATTGAAGTGATAAACTTAACTAATGAATTCTACAAATTATTTAATTCAGAACATGCTCTAATTGCTTAGAAATGAAGGTTCTCTCTAAGTTTTGCAGAACAAATTTAAGATGGAATGATTTAAAGCATTTTGTGTATGTAAAAATATGTCTTCTTTGAAATCTTTTGGTTTAAATCTAAGGGCCACTTCACACTACAGCGCAAGGTTGAGAGTCCATCAGCCTTAGCCAATCAGATTTCAAAGACCCAAGACTTTGGCCTCTCGGCCCTTCACACAAGGTGGCACAATCCAAAGTCCGTCGCCTTGATGGCAGCCTACATGGCATCAAAATGCTTACATGGCGACAGACTCTCGATTAGAGTTTGGGTCTCCACTTCTGGCCGACCCAAACTCTAATCGAGAGTCCGTCAAGTTTTTTTCAGAATCTGACAAAATCTCAACCATTAGATTGGACTGTTTTTGCAGAAATAGATAGGATGCCCTCCTTTGTTTATTTGTTTATTTGTTTATTTGTGTCCCCATTGGGGTTTGAACCCTAGTCTCCACCATTGCAATGGGGAGTCTTTGCATTCTATGAACCTACTTCCCTTCAATGTTTAATGCGACCTTTTTATTCCATTTATATCCTTCATATTCCTTGTTTAATGATGAGAGCATGTGCTGTAATTATTTTTCTAAGGCCATTTTTGACTCCTTTCTCATGTTTTTAACCTTTTGCTTGAAAAATTGTCATATAGGTGACAATTTATTGAAAATTTCAGAAATTGGATGGATTAGAAGTTGAAAAAATGGAATAGGTTTGGACTTTGGGCTTGGACTTTGGGCTTGGACTTTGGAATTTGGCCTTTGGAGGCTTCACACTATGGCCGGCGGAAGGCTCCAATTCCTAGTTTTTTTGGCCTATTTATTGCTCATTTCCTTGGACTCTCACCAAAGTTTGGCCACTCAATCCCACGGCCTCTCGACTTGGACGGCCATAGTGTGAAGAGGCCCTAAGGTCCTTTAAGGTTTTTTTTTGTGAATGCCAAACTAAAATTTGAAAACCAAGGCTTCTTCAGGTGTTGTGTAGTTGGGTCAATGTGTTATAACTTTCTCTCCTGTGTAAGGATTGAAAGAACAATAACATTTTAGATTTCTAGGAAAGGTGATGTGTTTATCTATCATTCTATCTTCACCCCAAAATGCCCAAGGCTTGTGTGGAGCTTCTTGAAATTTGCTCTAAATTGAACACAAACTCAACATTTTAATAAATTATACCAATTTCTTTTGAATTGTATTAGTACAAATTAAAACTAGACATGTTAGAGATCACATAGGAAAAAAAAACATAACAATATCACTTTCAGATTGAAAGATTATAATGTTTGATCATGAGGGTGTAAAAAGTATGAAATTTTTTCATTTCTCTATTTGCATGTAAATTTTCAAAAGTTCTTTACTAAAACAATTATAGGGCTTAGCATGTACAACCCCAATGAACTTATGTTTTTTTCAAAATTCAAAATCTCATCTTTGATTTTTGTAAATGAATTTCTAAAGTGATTTTTCTTGAAAGACCTTAGATCTAGTGTATTTGAAGCTGATTTCCAAGAGCCTTCAACACTACGGGAAGTGAAGATTGCAATGGGAATCCTTGCACAAAGTCTTCAATAGAAAAAATATAATCATTCATTTTTAAGATAATAAGATCAGCTTGTTCACCTTGTTGATCCTAAAACAAGACTTCAAAAACAATTTTTCACAAATAATTAAAATATAAACTAAGAATAATAGAAATTTGGTATTTTGGTTGGGTTTTATTGAACTTCAAAGTTTTTGGAACACCTGAATTTTGTGCTTCAAGCATTTAGGGTTTAAAAAGAACTTTAAGAAAATCCTATCAACTAATAAATTCATGAAGATATGGCTGAAATCCATTTTACTAACTAACGAGACAAGGGAACTTTGAGAATTCAGAATACTTAAGTCAATCTTATCCTTCAACCTTATAATCTTTCACTTCATCATTCATCGATGATATTATGGCTTTTTTGATTTTATGACCTTTGCAATCTCCATTGTCCAACATGTCTAGTTTGAATTTATACAAAATAAATCAAATAATTTTAAACCCATATTTGCAATCTTCTAAAAATGATGGCATTTGCTAAAATGCAGTAGGTAAGGGTTTAAGGATTAGTAGGATTATAGTAGGTTTTGGGGTTTAGGATTTCATCCTAAACTAATAGACTTCAAGCTTTCTAAATGCATATTTGGATTCTTATACTAACTTCTCTATTTTTATTTCTAATTTTCTTGATTAAAGGCTAAGACATTGGATACTAAAACTTTGTAATTGTAGGGTATTAAGAAAAATCTAACCGGTTGGAAAAATGTATTTGAGAGAATCCTCTGCCTAATGGCTTCCAAAATCCCAAAAACTTGAAAAATTTGATAGGAAGGATCGCTGGTCCACTAGAAGTGGTCAAACCGTTTACCCGTCAACTACGAAAGCAGACGGCGGAGGTCCATCCACTTCGGACGGTGAGGCAGTCGACTTGTCCAATTGCCTAGCCGTCCGTTGGCTCAAGCCATGTCCATGTGGTCTGTATCAGGTCCGATCACGGACCTACTCTAGGTCTGGGAGTGGACGGGTATAATGGCAAATAGCCAAGGTCTTTCTCCTCACTTTCACTCTTCCATTTGGGCATCATTGCCACGTTGGATGTACTACTATTGCTTCATGCGCTAGTTGCTTCTACGTGGTTGAGAGTGGGGGTCAAATATCTTTCATTATACATTGGATTTATTACCTTGGTTACGTACGGTCATGCAAATACAGTATTCATTTTTTATTTTTGAAAAACTAGTCAAGGGGTGTAAAGTTGGAAAATGGAAACTTCAAGTTCCAAGGGGACACTCCACGATCAAGTAGTCATGACAAGTGGGGATGGTGCTATAGTTGAAAGCAACAAAAGATCTAAACCAAAGGGGGTGGGACAACAATTGCGTTTTGACATTTTGGATGACGTCAACATCAAGGTAGAGACCAATTGGGAGATGGAGGACGTGGAGTACTAGACCTTCAAATTGTGCAGAAATTATGTGAAAATGTATCACACTAGGAAGTTGTGGCCTTAAGAGTGTTACCCTCTTCACACTCGTGAATATTGTTTTAAATTGACAAATTGTCTTAGTGATCATTTTGTCCATTGCTCCATGGAGGTGTGGCAACCCCTTTTTCCAAACAAGGCTATAAGCAAGGAGAGAATTAACTACAGCTTGGCAAGTATGGATTATGTTGAACGAATTTTGACTCGCAAGTTGGATTGGAGCATGTACCCTACTGTAGCATCAATTCCACTTGCAATTGGTCGACATCAGAAAGACATTCCTGATATGTTCAATCCAAAGGCACAATTCCCTAGAGCATATGAAGCAAATGCTGCATCAAAGAATGTTGCGGACCACATTCACATCCTTCTTCAATCCAAAGTGTGTAGTGCGGAAGTTGTGCATGGAAAAAAGAAGGCGGTAGAGTTGGGTGCTACATGTAATACCAAATCAGGAAGCACTTCTTCTTCACTAGGTATGGAGGGAGAGGGGTTTAGGACTCCATCAAAAGACTTGAATCCTATACCTAACATGACAAAAGGGGTGTGGGTGAAGAACACTCTAAAAAAGCCACCTCGTTCCACAGAACATGGATCAACATCGAAGCCACGAAAGTAGAAGGTAGAGGTTTTTGTGGAATAAATTTCTAAGGCACATGTTTGTATTGATAGGTTTTTGAACAACAGTGCCCAAGACATCATGTTCAATGTCCCTTCACCCATTCACTTGATGAGAAGACCAAGTCCAATTTAGAGGTCAACAAATAAAGTGCCAATGTTACCAAACAAGAATGAAGAGCACCCTAGTGAACTAATAGGTGTAGGGATGGACTGGGAGAACGAGGCTATTGTCCACAACAATGAAGAGACGCCGAATTTGAAAGACCATCCATCGCTAGCATTGTTGGGTCCAAAGGATTTAGAGTCATTGCAGAAGATGCCTCCATTGGAAGAGTTGGAGAGCTTATTGCAATGTACTTTTCGATGGAACCAATTTGAAATTGAGCGAGGTGCAACTGACAATGGAAATGAAGGGGACACTACAAATGAAGGGCACAATTCTACTTCAGGCAAGGCAACAATGGGATTTGGCAAGATGTTTGGAACCACTTATTCTCTATCATGTACAGCTAGAGTTGTGGCTATCTTGATGCATGCCCTCACAGAAATAACGGATACATTTTCCAAAATGGTGCCATCCATTTTACATGATATTATGGCTTTTAGGAAGTTTGTCGAATTTGCAGACAAACTACAGAATGAGAAAGTGAAAGAACTTTAGCATATTATTTTTCTTGAACAAGAGATCCAAGAATTGAGGGAGGTACGTTATTCCAAGGAAGACCATGATGACCTCAAGGCAAAGTATGAGACATTGTAGAAGCAACATAAAACGGTGTTCGATTGTGTCTATTGGATTACCTTAAACAATGACAATAAGAGGTTCAAGAAAGAAAATGAGACTTTGAAGCTCACAAATGTAGATCTAAAGGCCACGAATGAGAAATTGGCATTGGAGTTGAAGACATCTGAGGAGAAGTTAGAACAGCTTCGCAAAACATTATTGATATTGGAGAACAAGAAGGTAGCTAAACAATGGAATGGAAGAGTAAGTCTACCACAAGCAAGTCAACCAACTCAAGAGAGCGATGAATTCTCTCTTCCTCTTTACAAGGGCAAAGCTATGCATGCAATAGTTGAACTCCCACCACCTATTGAGAGCCCTAAACTTTTAGGTTTTCCCTTTGTCGAAGATGCTTCTACGAAAACAAAAGACCATGAAGTCAAAGACTTAAAGCATCAATTGGATTTGGCAATTCGAGCAAAGAATGAGGTCGAGTCCACAATGAAATGAATGGAACAAGTGGGGTTACTAAGCAAAATCCTTCCAATGGAAAAGGCATACTTACGTTGGATGGTGTGGGCGAGGCAACTATAAGAACAATCCTCTGTATCATCTGGACTCATAAAAAGGCTCTTGAGGTGTGCACTCAAATTGGACGCAGCAGATGAGAACGTGACGACGTCTCATTTAAGGCCTTATTCGTTAAATTGAGACAAGCTGTAGTCTCATTTTAATTCACGTCTATATTTAGAGTACAAAAGAGTTCATTAAATTGAGACAATCCAATAAATTGAAACTTGAAAATGGCAAAATACATATTTGATTAATTTTCTAGTACTATAAATATTAGGAAGAAGCCACGTTCAACCTTTGAATATTTTTATTTTATTAAAAATGTAGACTTCAAATCATCCAAGATGTCATCAATTGAGACCTTTCTTGAAATTGATGAGGTGCATCTACCAGAGGACTACTCTTTAGTTTGTTGATATCAAAATTTAACATGGAAAACATCTTTACCACAAAAAATTCAAATGAATACACTTAATGCAGAACATTGGAGAAAAATAAGAAGATAAAATATACTATTAAGAAAAATCAACGACTATGACATAGTCAAACTACCCTAATAAAATTGACAAAATATATTTCTGTGAACATCTCAAAACATGTAAATGCAAAGTCCATTCTTCTTCACACCCTACAACAAAGACTACTTATATATCTACAAACTATTCATCCTTTCGCCATAGATTCATCATCGTTTGAAGGCTTCTATTGATGCTTTTATGATGTCAATTTTTGGCTTTAGAATAGCCACCCTTGAATCTGAAGTCCCCTCTTGCATACATGGCTTCCAAGCCGTCATGATCCAATTTGTGCTTGACCATGTTGGATTTATTGCCCGATCTTTGCACCACACATTCCTTTTTTGTATCCCATCTATCCTATGTTTCCATATTATTGTGTCAATCTAAAGCTGGCATCCAATATTGGATTTGAATCATATTCATATGCCGTGGATCCAGATTCGAATTCATAATGGCTCTAGCAAGTCAGAGTGGCTTGGAGTCACCATTAGCAAGCCACACCACGACAAAATAACTTGCAAACATATCACGATTAGCACGAAAAGAAGCACGGGGACAATCATGCCTTCATCCAACAAAGGGTGCATCCTCTACATCCCCTTCATACAATGTACCATCCCTCTACCTATGATCTGCCTCATCATAGATGATCCTCAAAGCTGGCCAAAATCCATGTAGTAATATCTCACGTGGTTCTAGAAGTGCATCAAGAGCTGTTCGAACACCTTTCCAATACTCTTTTGTAGGGGAATTTTTCCTCCTGAATTCTCTAGATTCATCATCGTTTGCCATTCCACTCCAATGTGCAATGAAATCATTCAAACCTCTCTTAATCTCATCAAAGAACGCATCTTCTAGGGAACTAGAGGTGGTAGATCACCGTTTGGAACTATTGGATGCCCATCTTCAGTCTCAGACCACAAGCGAATCCCATTGCCATGCTTTGGCAACCATTTCCTGTTTGTACACAGATTTTTATACTCCATTAAAGGCCATCCATTGGAATCCATGTAGAACTTGAACTGTTTGGACCTAGAATGACCTTCTAAAAAATCTCCACCTGTGCCCAAATATTCATCTACATATCACTTGAAATCAGGAACCTCCTCAATGAAATGAGGAATAACAGGGTGCATTTCACAATCCATGAAGGATTTCATGAGTTTTGGAAGTGAGGGATAGTTCTTTGTCTTCAATTTAGTACTCCATCGACCAAAAAGAGCATCAATGTCTTCATGAATATGCCCAACAATGAGGAAATTGATGTACACTTTGCGAAAAATGCCTTTGTATACAAGTAGGGAACAAAAAGAAAAAATCCATCTATTCTTATTGTCCCCTGATGCATTATCCAACTACAAAGTCAATATTGGTGGCAGAAGTTGAGTTGGAATCTATTCTTCTAGAGGAGGAAGGAAAGAGTCCAAGCAAATATCCACCTCTTGTAGAATCGCCTTGGTTAATGTGGATTGCATCTCTTCTTCAGAGAATTATTTGTATGATGAATTCTTTGGTGGTTCTTCAACATCACGCAAGAACTTTGCGATGGACTCAATGGTATGAGTTGAGTTTGTAGGGAAAATGTTTAAGCCGTAGTGTGCATATTGAACATCCCCATGCCCATGAGCAATCATACCCGTAATTGCAACGGGCATTTTCATGTAGGAATCTATTGCTTTGGTCTTGTGAGAGAAGTGTGGAGAAGTAGTCTTGGAGTGATCCATTTTATTAAGGATGATGGTTAGCATCTTCTCTAGATATGTTTTGAAAATATGCCGATTTGCATAGTATAGTTCTCTATGGGTCCTTTGGCCCACAAGGTGGGTATCCAAAGCAATGGACCACCTCTCTTGCGCATACAAAAGGGGAGTGCATGCACTCCTCAATTGCTTGTATTTATTACACAAGCAAAACTATTTCTATGTGCCTTTGGAGCGAATTCTGGGAAAGAAGCACACCAAATGTTGCTCAAGCCACTTGAAGAAATTGGTTACAAATTTAAAGTTGCATTGGCCTCATTGATTTTTGGTAATTGAACACTCCAACGAAATGCAGATGGCAAAACCATTGCATGGATTTTTTCCCCTAATTTGAGTGTCCTTGTTTTGTGTGGCATTTTGTCATCTTCAGGAACCATTAGTGTTCAAAGTGTCGCAGTAGCTTGCACACTATGTTTCCTTGGTTTTTTGGACACCAAATTCTAGTGCGCCTCTACTTGCTTCCCATCTTTGGCCATATCTTTGTATCTATGAAAGGTAGCTTTTGAAATCCCATGAATGGTCTACTATACAATGGGACACACTTCCTTTCCTTTCAAGGTAATCCACTCCTTGCCACCACGATCTTTGTGGATTTGCCTATGCACCTCAAGAAGACACTTCTTTCGAGCATATTTTCCATTTTTAACATGGAATTGAGAACAAATGGCTTGAATTTGCCCACACGGAAGAGGTTGCAAACAATTGTTTGAACAACAAGTTTTGGTGGAAACTTCAATGATCACTCGATTAACCAAGAGGGCCTCTTTTGGGGGATAACTAAGCTCCATTCTCTCACGAAAGCTTTCATAGGATTGAACTCCTTCATGAATTCTTCTATTAGTAGCATTCATGGTTGTGTTGTAAATATGCGTCTAGTCATGGTCATACAAACTCACACCATGGAGGAAAACTCGCTTGATGTGCCAAGAGTGAATTGACCACATCACCCGAACGGGACTTCTTCCTCGCTCAAAGATTGCACAATTTGAACAGAAACTCCATCATCGCCAAGAGGCTTCCTATCGTTGTCTACCACAACATTTGAGTCGACGCTCTGCAATACTACATTTGTAACATCGTCCCTTGCTTCATTATGGAGAGTAACTAGTTTAAAGTTCCATTTTGCTCAAGGAATCCCATCACATGTATAGACATCAAGGTCTAACATAGGTACTGGATTTGTAAATTCCTGAGGTCCATGAATATCCATTATGCAGGAAACGAGTAAACAATCAGATAATCTCTCATTGACTAAACAATGTAGATGTGGTTCACAATATCAAGAGGACATAAATCTACTTGAGTGAATGATAAATTTAAAATGAGAGTAAGAGTCAAACTCAATCATAGAAGAAGAGCATTTATCATTAAGTCGACGATATATTCACAGCCACTCAATGGATGAGGACATTTATCATCAACTAGATAACAGCA
Source organism: Straminergon stramineum (assembly GCA_963920665.1). Classification (NCBI taxonomy): domain Eukaryota; kingdom Viridiplantae; phylum Streptophyta; class Bryopsida; order Hypnales; family Calliergonaceae; genus Straminergon; species Straminergon stramineum. The sequence goes on from OY987273.1 coordinate 405,965, forward strand.
CAAGATCCTCTAAACGTGACACACTCAATTTGAAACAGAAAACTATGTGAAATATACATTATACACAACTTGTTGTTGAATATAATACGAAGAGAATTCTTATCCTGAAACCAATGTGAACTCCCAATCATTTGGAATTATAGAAAACACAAATCAAAATGGCTAACACAATAATCACAAAATTCATATGTCTATCCTCGAAACGAGGATACAGTAAACAATTTTTCATAACTCAATATTTGTAACTACAAAATATTCCACATGAATAATTCTTGAAAGAATTATTCATATGAAGTAACAAACTCAGAGAGACTTTAAGGAACAACAAACAAACATTAGCTCGATAATATCCGAGAATATAAGGATATTCATAAAATCAGTTTATTAGTCATAGACAAATTAGAATATTATGCTTGAAACTAGAAGTCGTTATTGTTGAGTCAACGATAATCATTTGAGATTAAAAACGTATAATATATCCCAAATTATGATATAAAGGGCTTATCAACAATTACAATATATAGAAGATATTATTTGTGAACATATAAACCTATCACTTATCCTCGAGTCGACGATAAGACTCATATATTTCTAAATGAAATACTTATCATTGAGTCGAGGATAATGCACCCTCCCATGGGACATAAAGGTTATCAACAAATCGAAGAAACAATGTCAAAGACATTCCATGAAATACCAAAAACACATAGTCCAATAATGTACGGAAGAATATTATAATTCTTAAACTCAGTTTCTTTGACAAATACGAATTCAAGGATTATGTGCGAAGCTAAAAATGAGTATCATTGAGTTGACAATATCCTCCTAAGAATCCAAACCTATTAATCTTCTTTCATTTTAATATAAGCTCAAGTACAGTCAATTACAATTTATAATAGAGATTATTCTTGAAACAACATGTGACTTATCCTCAAGTCGATGATAAAACCATCATCTCAATAATGTTTGAGAATACATTACGATTTATAAACTCACTATATTATAGACAAACGAATTACATGATTCTGTGCGAAAATAGAAATAGTTATTATCGAGTCGACATTAGCACCTATAGAATTTAGAAATATAAACCTTCCATAATTAGAATAAAAAATGGGCATAATTCATTACATTATACAATAGACATCATTCGTGAAAATATAAAGCAAAGACTTATCCTCGAGTCGATGATAAGACCCATATATTTCTAAAAAAATCAAATATCGTAGACTTGAGGATACAATGGATGTGAATTAGGAATTAAGACCACTCTATCTTGTCCTTGAGTCCATGATTACCAAGTAAATATTGAGTTCACTAGATATCGTCGACTTAAGGATATACTCCACTTTATTATAATGTAGGATTCTTTGTGATTTTCGGCGGAAATTTTGAAAGGTGTATATCTCACCATCTCGATGATGCACATTACTAACAGTCTCATTAGACACATTAGCAATCAAATTTCTACATTTCACTCTGTTGCTAATGAAACTACAAATCGAGAATGAATGAGATGTATGCTACATTTAACTACTTCTGGACTTTGTAGAAGTCCTAAAATAAAAAACTGCTAAAATCTCCAAATGGTTAGTGTTGCATCTGGAGATTTCTCTATTTCCTTAATGTATCTAGAGATCTCCTGGAATCAAGTGATATGTCACTTTTAACTACTTTTTGACTTTGGAGAAGTCCAAAAATATAAAATTGTTAATATCCCCCAATGTTTTTCCCTTGATGTTTTCCTATGCATCTTGAGATTTCTCCATTTCTAATATATCTGGAGATCTCCTGTAATCAAGTGATATAGACTTTTCACATGCTTCAAATTTTGCACATATAACTATTCCAGGGAGTGCTACAGAATCTTATAAATCAAAGAAATTGTATAGTTTCTAGTCCATCCTCCTTAAAAGCTTCTCAAATAAATCCCTAAGTGAGTAGGAGTTCACCTAATTAGATTGGGAGATCTCCAGATATGATTTCCAGAATTCCCTTGTTTGACAAGGATTTCTGCATCTAATGTATAACACAAAAGACCTACTACAACCTACCGAGAGATCTCCAAATGACAAATACAAGAAGCAAATATGGCTCCCCTCCAAAGTACTTCATCAATAATTGTGGGATATCATATACACCTCAGTCACTCTCCAATATCTATGAAATACTTAAAAACAATTTCATAGGTACTTGGATGGCTAAAGTCCAACAAAACTAGAGGTCTTGCAAGTAAATGTAGAAGTTGAATGTAAGTTAACACAATATTCATTAAAATGAGAGATTTCCAATGAAATGGGAGGTGTGGAGCCCTACATTTGACACACAAAATACAATATTTATCCTATTGAGAGAATTCTTTGAATTTGAGAGGTAGAAGAGTAGGAAATAAATTGACAATGAAAAAAAATGGTTGAAAAAACAACAATTTCCATTAAAATGAGAGTGAGAATGTTTTTAAAATTGAGACTATTTAGGTCGAATCAATCGAAATAGTTTGAGAAGACAAGCTGGATTTGTCTAATTAGGTCGAATCAACCTAAATAGCTTGAAATAACAAGCTTGATTTGGCTAATTAGGTCGATTTGACCAAAATAGTTTGAAAAGACAAGCTTGGATTTGACTATTTAGGTCAAATTGACCTAAATAGTTTGTTTGTCTCTTCGATCTATTTAGGTCGATTCGACCTAAATAGTCAAATCAAGCTTGTCTTTTCAAACTATTTAGGTTGATTCGATCTAAATAGTCAAATCCAACTTGTCTTTTCAAACTATTTTGGTCAATTTGACCTAAATACTCTCAATTTTAAAAACATTTTACTCTCATTTTAATGGAAACTGTTGTTTTATCAATAATGGCACCGAAATCAGCCTAAATCGACATTGTTAATTCGAGAGGTCCCTAATCTCTCAAAATAATGAATATTATGTTAGTTTAGAATTGTTCACTGTATCAGTGTAGACAACTCTCTTGCTACTCTTTCAATCAAAATACAACTATAAATGTATACATTCTATATTATAAATAAGGCCTTGTTAATTCCTAATTTAAAAATAATGAAGATTCATATCCAAAAATTACATGAGTCATGGACTTTGGTAAAAAGGATAATACTATTGATACATACCAATGCATGTCAACTCTCAACATTCTATATTTTTTTTCATTCAAATATACACAAGTTTCACTACAAGAAATGAGAGAAAATACAACACCAACAAAAAGTTTAGGGTAACACTTTCCTTTTCCAGCATGGCAAGAGTCAATTGCATGAATGCTACATTCACCTCTAGACTTATTTTATTTAGACACATCATCTATAACAATTTTGCTAAACAATCATTATAATTTTATAATTACAATTATAAATAACAATGTACATCAAAAACCTAGCTTGTTCTTGCAATTCAAGAGTGAGAATGCATTAGAAAATCTGTCGATGACCATGTTTGACAACCTAGACACGATACTCAATCAAGGATCCACTTCATTTGTCCTATTCCTTTCGCTAAGAAAGACTCCCAACTTAATTAAGGAATCCTCTATGATTTTACATCTACTATTATGGACAAATTTGAATACACAACAAAACCTAGATCTACCCAACTAGAGTTGTGGACTACCTTCAACAACTCATTAACCATACCACCAATTCTAGAACAATAATTTCAAGGTAGCTTTAGAATTATCCAACTGCCAATACTAAGATGCAACATCCCATTATTCACTTCTCCTTCTAATTTGCAAATGAAAAACAATGATCCACTTGCCAATAAAAACAGATGTCAACAATTTAAGGTCCTCGGACCATCCTTGCGTTTACTCATACATTTAGCAATGGATTGAAGCTTTCCCGTGGTGCTTTGTTTGTGGGGCCGTAGTAGGATTTTGGTTCGTCTTCCTCAAGAATGACATCTATAGGATTAACAATCAACAACAAATGGGGGATTTCATCATGCTGCATCTTCCAAATGTGCCGTGGCTAGAAGCCTTCCACCAATTTTGGAGGGTATTTATGAGGTGAGTCAACATGTAATGTAAAATATAACTACAAAAATAAGAAATCTCCATTTGTAATTAACAATTCAAGGTGTAGGTGGATCATCTGGAGATCTCCGGATGATTCAACACATTGTCTAATAGAAAATTAGAGATACTACCTCGTTGGTCTCAACTTGCACACGTTTTGAGTTATTTCTAGCAAGTAGAAATTTGAGAGTGTATATTCTCCCGTGTCCAATGCCGCACATTTGGTGGGGCATTTGGTCAACATTCTCATGAAAGATTGTTTTCATACTTCCAATGACTTGAACGATTCCAATCCTAGGTTGCTTAATCCCTTTGTTTCCATGTGTCCCCAAAACAATGCCTTCTTTGTACATTAGAATATAACTATGGTATGTTGACTTTGAAATTTTGTCAATTACGTACTACATCGCAACGCATACTTTTGCACCTTTTAGTGTGATGATTTTCTAATTCCAGTCCCCATCAAAATGGTAAATTTTTCCGTAGGCAATGATCCTATATTTGTGTTGGTCTTCAAACAAATTCAAATAGAATCTTTGCCTTACCATCAACGTTTGCTTGTGAGAATAAAAATTGGTAGCATCGTTTGTTGTAGCATTTCATGGAAGCAACCTTCTGAATCTCATAATCTTGAGTTTTGCAAACAAACTGCAAATCATTGATGTATAGACTAGACTTGCCCACTATGAATCAACAAGGCGCTTTTTCTCTTCTTCCGAGATATGCTAAGGGATCTTCGGCAACATGAGTGGCAACAAAATAGTCGATTGTCTATTTCAACGATCAACTACTAGGAAACTAGTAGGCAGACAATGGCTATTGGGCATGAGTCATTATGGCTTCTTTTTTTGTCAAGAAAAAATCCAACATAGTTATATCCAAATACTCTTCACCAAGTGTTGCATCTTGAAAATGATCTTCCAACCTCTAGCACCAAATTTTGCTTGACGCCTCAACAATGTCCTCAAACTTCTACCAATGCACCTCAAGCCCAATCCAACTATCTTGTAAAACAAAGGCAAAAAAATACATTAGGAGGTCTTAATTTGATTTGCTATCTATAACACTGTCTTGTCAAAAATATCCAACAACGCCCTATTACCCCTTTGGAAGAGAGTGATAGGGATACTATAGGCTTCCTAGATGATGGAATGTGTTTGAACTAAAATCAAAATACCTCACTCCAAAGAAATATCCACCCTAAGCCATTGGCCCTCAAGACAAGCATCCACAACCAATCCTTTTCCAACTTGAACACCAAATCCCTTAACAAAAAGCTTAACTTCATCTCCAATGCTAAATGCCTCAAGTCAAGTTGTTGAATTGTCAAAACCTTCTTCCATTGAATGTCCAATTGTATGTGGGACTACCTCATTGCTATAGAAATCACTAAAGGAATCCATTATTTATTTTCCATCTCAACGTAAAGTATATGGGAAGACCTTTGAATGTATGATAAGCTAGACAATCAAACAAACATACTAAAGAATTAAACACATTCTAATATATATATATATATATATATATATTAGTGAACATTCTTTATCCTAGCTTCATCTAGAGATCTCCAGATGCATAATAAACAAGACACCTAAGGTGAAACAACAAGGACCAAGTAAATCCTTAACATGACACTCAACCCCCATCCAACTTACATTGAGAGATCTCCAAATGAGGGGTGACCTAGTGAGTTCATTGATGGTAACGCAACATTCAACCAATTCAATCCTAAATTGGATACACATTTCTAAACCCAATTCCATTTAGAGATCTCCAAATATGGTATGACCCAAACAACTTTGCTAACATAGCATGCAACTAGTCAAAGATTGGTACATACAAGCATTTATAAATCCATCTCCGTTTGGAGATCTCTAGATAAGGTGTCATCCAATGCACTTTGTTGATGCAACATTGAGATAGTCTTATCCTATTGAGGACATGTGTTTCCAAACAATGTTCCACCTAAAGATCTCCCAATAACTAAAGGTGTCACCCATTGAACTTTGTTGATGCAACATTGAGATAGTCTTATCCTATTGAGGACACGTACACCAAATCCTAGCTCTATCTGGAGATCTCCAAATGAAGGGTGACACAATGAACTTTGATGATGCGGCATAGAACCAATCTACTCCTATTGTGGAGACATATTCACAATCCAAAGATCATCTGGAGATCTCTAGATGAGGGGTGATACAATGAACTTTGATGATGCGGCATAGAACCAATCTACTCTTATTGTGGAGATGTATTCACAATCCAAAGATCATCTAGAGATCTCCAGATAAGGCATCATCCTAAGGACTTTACTAATGCAACATTGAGACCATTTCAATTTGATAATATGCATTCAAAATCCCAACTCCAAATGGAGGGTCATAATGACTTCTATGTTGATGTAGCATCTAGCTAGGCAAATATTAGTATCACTACCAATACGTATTTTTGTATGTATACTCCAATTATGTCGATTGATTGATCTTTTGCAATTGACTAAGAATTCATTCAAAATTCTCGATCATTCGCTATTATCAAATTCAATCCAAACAACAATAGAGCACATTCTTATACCACTAATTCTCCAGAATATCATAACTACCATAGTGCACTCTTCTATGTGACCATTCAAATCCTCTTCAAATAGAAAACAAAGAAATCCACAAATGCAACCATTCCTACTATAGAAGTTATGCCTTGAAGTTTGTGAGGCAACCTTCCGAGGAGAATTATTCTAATCAACCTTCACACCTTGAAACTAACCACCATGCTTACCAAGAAGTGACAACAATGCTCCTAGTCACATCAAAGAGGCGTTGATGTCGAACTCCTTGGCATGAAGAGATTGAACGCACAAAGACATTGTTACCGCAATGAACTGCCATAGCATTAAGACGTCAACAATACAAGAAACAAGGAACTGCCAAAAGTTGAAAAGAACGAGAACAACTACAACAAGAAAGTTGGCATCACCAGAAGAAGTTCATGTTTTTTGAATTGAAAATCCCGCCAAAACAGGTGTGTACAGACTACCGTGGCAGTGGCTCTTCATTTTCTACTTTGACCAAGGGACAAGTAATAGGAACTCAAGGCATCATTCTACAACAATGCGGGATTGAAGTAGGCTCATTGATTCATAATTTGTGGCATTGAAGTGGGCTCGTCAATTCATAATTTGTGGCATTCAAGTAGGCTCATCAATTCATAATTTGATTCTCAAGAGTCCCTAGTCAACTCTCTATGCTAGTGCTTTGGAATCCTAAGTATTTCATCAAGATTTGAGTCTTGATTTTATTGTTTAATTGGCATAATGACTTTATTACGTAACTATGCATTATTTTCTAAAGTACTGTAATTATTCTTATTGAATGTGACAAACAAGTGTAGTTTGTTCCTAAAATGAAAGGTAAGAATTTATTTGCAATTCTTTTCCAAGTGACTTCTTGAGTACAAATAGAAAAAACCTTTACAAACAAATTTAACCAATGGACTAATTAAAAAAACTATGAATGAATCTAATTATTCAATTTACATTTTCATTAATTTACAAAAGATTAATTTTAACATTATAATTATATTATTTTCAAATAAAAAAGTGTAGTGATCCTTGTATTTCCGTTGTTGTAAAAGTGGATAAGTAAATTTTAAGGAAAAGAAAGTTGAAAAATACACATTAAAACATAAGATAGTTCACTTTAGTTGGCAATGACACAATGTTAATAATTAATATGATATCTTCACCCAAATTAAAAAGTAGTTATTTTTATAAAATAATCTATATTTTATAATTAAACTTTTTTTTAATTATATCCAAAAAATAAAAGGTGAAATTATTCTTAAAAATATTTAAAATATTGATTAGTGATATATAGTTATTGTCTTAGTGGGTAAAATATTGTGTGGAAATAAAAAATATTGATTTTCAAGTATGTGACAAAAGATCAAGAACAATATAAATAATTAAATATTAACCTCCAAAGGACCAAAGTGCCCACTTTAGGCTTTTTGAAAACTCAAGCAAACTCTATTGACTTCATAATTTGGAATTTGTATATGAATTTTTTTGGATGGATGCTCCTCATGATAATCTATGTTTGAAGCTTCATATTACGTAATTTTGATAAATATTGCAAGTATTAGAAGTTTTTTTTTCTTTCAATGTCAAACCTAGCAACAAAAAATATATTATGGAAAAATATTGATTATTTTTGGAGGATTTTTTAGATTTATACCTACTCAAAAACATTTGATCTATTCAAATTCCAAATAATGGGGTAAAAATTATGAGGAGTTTTATTTTGCAAGCAATGAGGGTTGAAAAAACATATGAAAGTTGTCTTTTGGTCTCAATTTTCAAAATTTTCAAATAAAAAGAAAGTTTTTTCAATGCAATGGGTTCGTCCCATTTGTTCAAAATAAAAATAAAAATAAAAGATATTAATTGTTTACTAGAACACTCCCACCATTGGGATTAACAATTCTCAAATTTTTCCAAAATTTGTTAGCATATTAGTTTATCTTTCAATTAGTAACACCTTCCAATTTAAAATTTAAAAATAAATAAATATGAAATTTTTTTGATTAAAAATTTCTTACATATATTTTTAATCCATTTTTCAACATATTCACTAAAATGCTCAAGTTATAGGACATATGTGTTTTTTCTAAAACTATTGATAGACAAAACTTCAACTTTTAGAAGGGCTAGAAAAGCCTACATTTTGAAGTTTAAGCACATTGAACTTGCAATTGGTGGGGATATTCACTCTAAAATGTTGGGAGAATATACTTGAACAAGTGAAGTCAACCAAAGGATCCTATGATTGGATTTGTTAAAAAATAAATATTAATGAAGGTTTTGACCTTGCTTTGAGGACAAGTATAATTTTCAAGCAATTATGGGCCTCTAAACATGAAAGAATTTTAGAGGTTAATCCACTAACACATACTTAAATTATATAACTTTGGAGATATACAAATTAGGCATCCACATTCTTAGAATTTCATCCACTATCACTTTATTACGTTACATAATTAATGAAGTTCGGAATTATAAGTGCTTTTCCACATGATGGTGTACAAAACCAACACTACATTACCACCTAAACCCTAACCCTAGAAAACCTATACCCTACCAATCAATCATACAAGAATTACAAAATGAATGTGGTAATCATTGAAATGTATGACTTGAAATTCTATGAATTTGATTCATTTTTAAATGATTAAGAAATGTGCAAGTTCTATTGACTCCAATTTAAAAAAGTAATATGGCCTATTTAACTAAATTTAAACAATCTAGGGTCTTTGAATATTATTGAAAAAAAATAGCTTAGAAAAAAATATACATAAGACAATGGAAGATCTGTCATATAATGTTTTCAAAGATTGACTTTATACCTTTATTGTATGCAAAGCATTGGGAGATCTTTACAAAACCTTTGTAGAGGTATACATAACCTTCAAAGGCCCATCCAATGTGTCCAAAAATCCATGATTCTTTTTCCAAATGAAGAGTTCTCTCCATGTTCTTCTTATATAGTCTTTAGAATAGGACTACGCAATGTCTTGTGAACTTAGTAATCATTCATGGTTACTAAGTCAAATGAGTCAATCTTTCTTGCATCCATTGTGAATGGAGTTACTCTAGAACATTTGAAATGAATACCTTTTTTTGCAATATAAAGTATAGGTGATACTTTTTAAACTGTATTAGGAGGAAAGTCATGGCCTCATGAGGTATTTTGGTAAGGATAGTTTTAATAAACTAGTAGTATTTATCACCAATGAGGACTTTTAGAACTTTGAGGGGCAAGTCATTTTAGTTTATGCTAGAGTCCTAGAATTGATACAATTTTTTTTGTAGTCAATAAGTAAATTTCCAAATCATTCTTTAATTCCATTCAAGGTTTAGGGTTTGGTCCATATTGCTAGTTACTCTTGCATGCACAAGTAATTATTAAATTCACTAATTTTGGATTATAATTAGTGATTTGCAAATTTGATTAAAGAATCAATTAATTTGAAGTCTTAATGATTGACTATCAAGTATTGAATGCTTATGTTCCAAATCTAAGAATTGCATTGAAAATAATAATTATATATATCATAATTATAGAATCATATAAATATTAATCATATACAATAATGTGGGCCTTTAACATATAATAATCAAAAAAAGATTATATGATGTATAATTATCTAATTATTGACATAATTAGATGCTTGGACACTTAATTACAATGAATCAAAGTGTATTGAATTTGAATTAATTGATATTGATTACAAAGATGGTGCAATTTGTTTTGTAGTCCATCCACAAATGTAGCATGTCATTTAGATTGAAATTTCAAAATAAATTATATCATTTTCTTATAATAATGTGGAGGGATATTTACAGACTAGCTCATGGATTTTCTTGAAAACTATAGTTTAAAATAATGAACTTGACGTATGTATTGCCAATGAAGATTGTTATAAAGTTGAATGGTAATAGAACTGACTTTAGGCTAGAGCCCTAGAATACATACTTTTTTTTTCCTTGTCCATTATGAAGTTTACAACTGAAATCTCTAATTCATTTGATTTAGTTCAATTTATTTCAAAGTAAAATTAAATATTTGAATGTAGTTGTTTTATTGTAAATTGTGAAAAAAAAATTCATTTCTCAATGAGGTAGGGTTTTACACAATCATGTAGGTTTGGGGGGGTATCCCTTACTTTGTGGCAAATGAAACTTGTCTAATTACTAATTTTTAATTACCATATTCTTTTAATTTTTTCATTAAAAAGTGTAGAAATGGAAATGTGGTAAGAAAATGGACCATTAATAGTGCCTTCTTTACAATAGGCAACTAGTGAAGTATTCTTTAAGCACTCTGTAAAGTTAGAAAGTTAACACAATAGGTGACAAAGTTGTTAGATTTTTTTGTATTTCTAATAACTATACTATATTTAATGAAAATTGAATAATCTAGAGTCCACTTTGAAATGGCACTCTTTATAATAAAAAATGAATCTAGATATGAATCCAAAATATACATAGGAAGATGATGATTCTCTCATTGTTCCACATATAATCCTTAGATATTATGCATGAAAAACAAAGGAATTTATGTATTTCCAATGTTTTCAAATATTATTTATAATTGCATGAATATTATAGATTAGGTCAAATATGACATCATTCTAACTAAAATGTAAATTGTATTGATAACAATGACAGGAATGTATACAAATTTGGTGCTCAATTATTCAATCAACTTTGAATTTATTTGGAACTAAAATCTATCCAATCTATACATAGTAAGGAGATTTATTGAAAACATAATTGGTACATTTGTACAAAACCTTGAAAGTTCTATATAGAATATCAAAAAATATATGTCCTTCAACTTAAATGTATGGATCTCTCAATGGTTAACTTTGCAAACTTTGTCTACAATTAAAGGAATTAGTCTACATTTTACTAATCATGGCATTGAACATTGTATTGTTCAAATTAAATGAAATATGACATCATTCTTTTCTAAGCTTGAAAATATTACTTATAATCAAAAGGGACATTCTCAAGTTTCATATATAGATTTAAATTACTTATCTTTAACACATTATACGATTTTATAGATGTAAGATTAAAAATTTTGGATTTCAGGGGATGAAGAATTTAGAGTTTATATACAAAAAGATTGTTCAAACACCATGATGTTGGAAAATAATTGCAATTCCTTCAATAGCTAACTCAAAATAAAAATTTTACTAACTATAATCAAATTAAGGAGTAACTTCTTCAATAGACTCTTGGTATATGTTTCAAAACTTAAACAATCCAAATTCAAAATAAAATGACACATTCCATTCAAGATGCCTCGATGTTATGCATGTACTAATTGAACCCATATTTAACTAATTTCAAAATTTAGGTACATTTCCATACGCACATTTTTTTGTGGAGACTTCATCATATCATGGACAATAATTACTAGCCAACCCTTGTCATATGAAATTTGGACACATTGGATGGGCCTTTGAAGGTTATGTATACCTCTACAAAGGTTTTGTAAAGATCTCCCAATGCTTTGCATACAATAAAGGTATAAAGTCAATCTTTGAAAACATTATATGACAGATCTTCCATTGTCTTATGTATATTTTTTTCTAAGCTATTTTTTTTCAATAATATTCAAAGACCCTAGATTGTTTAAATTTAGTTAAATAGGCCATATTACTTTTTTAAATTGGAGTCAATAGAACTTGCACATTTCTTAATCATTTAAAAATGAATCAAATTCATAGAATTTCAAGTCATACATTTCAATGATTACCACATTCATTTTGTAATTCTTGTATGATTGATTGGTAGGGTATAGGTTTTCTAGGGTTAGGGTTTAGGTGGTAATGTAGTGTTGGTTTTGTACACCATCATGTGGAAAAGCACTTATAATTCCGAACTTCATTAATTATGTAACGTAATAAAGTGATAGTGGATGAAATTCTAAGAATGTGGATGCCTAATTTGTATATCTCCAAAGTTATATAATTTAAGTATGTGTTAGTGGATTAACCTCTAAAATTCTTTCATGTTTAGAGGCCCATAATTGCTTGAAAATTATACTTGTCCTCAAAGCAAGGTCAAAACCTTCATTAATATTTATTTTTTAACAAATCCAATCAT